>VDFB02287239.1:0-27000 GCA_007258455.2 Sequoia sempervirens
CCATTAGTAGGCTTGTAATTGATTCTTCTAGCTATGTAAAGAGGACCATCAAGTGCGTATTTTATTATGTCATGTTGTGAAAAAGTGATGTCAAGGGGCATTTTGGTTAGGACCTTATGAGGTTGAACTTCAATGGTTGAAACTATCTTCTCTATAAAACTTTCCACATTGTCTTTCATGTTTTCATCATCTGCATCAACATTCATCACATAATTCTTAGGTTCGCTAGCTTTAACAAAGGAGATGTTATGATTTGGAATAGGATTAGTAAATATTTGTAAATTTTGGTTAGGAGGGGCTATAGACTTATTACCTTGATCATTAACACCACCAGTTTGGATATGATTAGAATTAATGAGGTCTTGAACAACACGTTTAAGATGTTTGCAATGTTCTGTATCATGTCCATTTTATCAGTCAAAATTGGAAAATACATTTTTTCTATAGTTTGGAGGTAAAGGCTTAGTAGGATCAAGAGCTCTAATAGGAGACCTATAAGAAAATTAAGTTCTTGTTTAAGAGTTGTAACATGATGTTATGAAGGGTATGAAGTAGAGGGGTAAATTGTCTATTTCTATCTCCAAATTTATATAGATTTTTTGTCTTTATGGCAACCACTTGAGTGTCAAAATGTTGAGCTGGTTGAGGGGAATTAAGTTGTAAAAGGAACTTTTTTTTTCTTGAGTGGTTGATAGTTGTTTTGAGGTGTGAATTCAGATTTTTCAAGACGGATAGAGGGAGTTTTCATTTCTCAACTACTAATCAATTTTTTTTAATCACGAAGGGTTGTACATAACTATGTGAAGGAGGGAAATTTCATCAACCCAATCTTATCTTGAAGATTATTTTGTGTTGATTTGTGAATAAAGCAATTGGTAATGGGTGATAAATTTGGTGAACTTTACATCATATTTTTTCTTACATCTCATTAATTTTTCTAAGGTTATCTTAGGACCCATGTGCACTTGGAAATGATTAAGGAAGGCATTAATAATTTCATTAAATGAACATATTGAATTATTCGATAAGGAACAAAACCATTCCAAGGTAGTATCTTTCAAGGATCTATTGAAGAGTTTAGCCAATAGTTTATCCTCAAAAATAAAGTCACTACATAAGGTGGTATATGTGTAAAAATGACTAATAGAATCTCCTTTCTCACCATATTTCTCAAATCTAGGAATCTTTATACATTGTGGCATTTATGTTCTCAATATCTCCAAGGATAAGGGGTTTCTTTTGACATATTGTGACAGTTAGCCATTTTGGTTTTGAATTAATGTGACAATTTGTTTTTGGAGGGATGAAACACTTTGCAAGAGTTGGTTAAGGATAGGACCATTTTTCGTGTTGTGAGATGGAGGTGAATAGGGTGGAAATGTATATGTTTTCAAAGGACAAATGAATTATAAATTTGTGAGGGGGGATGGGTGAGGAGATATGTGATTTGAATGTACAAAGATAGAGGGATTCCCAATGGAAATACCTAAGGATGTATTGACATTGCTAGTAGGTTGTATGGTTGTAGTAATAGTTGGATTAGTGTATGTTGGAATAGAGGTTATGGTTGTGGAAGGAGGAATTGAATTTCCACCTTGAATTTGAGTATACCCCAAAGCTTGAGCACGACTAGTCATTGTAGGGACATTGTTGGTAATGATGTGATTTAAGCTATGCACAACTTATATTCCTTGTTCATTTTCAATTATTCTCCTCATGTTGTTGATGATAGGAATCACATTACCAATGATGTATTCAAAACTCACAAAGTTTTTTAATTTTAATAACTCTTCATCCATTCTTCTTAAGTTATCTTAAGGGACACTAGCAACCCTTGATGCAATATTAGTCACATTAGTTGTTGGTAAGGAGTTCATAGGAAATGAAGTGTCAATGGTATGGTCCATAGTGGGTTGACTAGTTTCAACACTATGAGTGAAAGAGTTGGAAAACCCAAGATCCATGGTGAGTGATGTATCACAAGATGACATTAGTCTCAAACTACGTCTCACGATAGTGTTAGCAATAGGACACCAAGTTGTCAAGCTCATGCAAGTTTCACAAACCCTAGGTGCACCCAAAATGGAGAATAGGTAAAATGCAATCAAACACCCTAGAATGTAATATGCAATGCAAGTATGTAAAAGAAAATTTTAGATTTAAAACAAGATAAATTTCTAATTAGGCTATGCAAAAAACTTGAAAATGATGTCTTTTAAGTGCAATTTCAAATTCAAAAAATGCATTGAATTTGAAAAATTAACCTTAATATGAACAATTTCAAAAAATAGAAATTATGGAAATTGAAACAACTAAATGTAAAAATAAAAAAAGGCAGAAATAGTGTTTTTAATGCTTAGAAATTCAAAAAATTCCCTGATCATGGACTCATTCACCCATGGGAAAATGAGGCTCACTTCAAGGTTTTAAAAAATTAAGTTATAGATTTTTTAGTTGATTTTTATGGTTTTCAAATTTTGGTTTCAGACAAGTGGTTACTGTTTCAGATTTCTGGAAACCATATCTAAGTTTAAGTGCAAAATGATGCTAAATGAAAAACAAAAAGACCTAATTTGAGATGTGATTCAATTTTATAATGTAAATGACTAATAATGCAATGGTATGTAAACACTACGCAAAATGGCTAGTATTTTTAAATTTTATAGATTTTAAAGAATACAAAAATGCAAACCTAAAACCCTAAATGAGATGCAAACTAATGCAAGTAAACAACCCTAAATGAGATGAAAATAAATGCAATGCAATGCAAAGTAATGAAAATCCTAGATCTAGGCTTGAAAATGAACTCAAAAGTTTAAAAGTTATGATGCTCAAATGTCAGGTTCACCAAATGAAACACCAAAAATTGAGGTTCACCAATCACTATGAAATGATAACAAGATGAACCTATTTCTTAATGTTTTACTAGGAAATGAGATCCCCACAAAGAATTGACTAAAATTCCTTAGGTGAATCAACTCAATGAGAAAATTTACAAATTTCCTTATGCTTTAAGGACAAGGGTCAAGTTTGAACAACACTTTTGGGAGAAAAACTAAAAATAGAAAATCAACATAATTATGCTAGTTCAAACTTAAAATAACAATATGAAACTCAATATTAGTAGAACCAAAAAAATTATTGCAAATCTGAGAAGGGAATAAAAGTGTTTACCAGTCACCAAACGTCAGTTTCTAAAGGTTTTTTGGGACTCATTCGCCCATGGCTGAATGGGTCTTTTTTCAGGGTTTGGAGAAAGCTTTGAATAGCCTATGATGTTGATCTGTAGCTTTTGATTTTTCAAGGTTTCAGTGTCAAAAAATTAGAAATAAGATTTGTAGGTTAGTTTATGTGATTTAATGATAACTTTGACAACTTTTGTAAATTTGAAAAAATTTGCAATCTTGCACTTCAAGAGGTCTTCAATCCTTCTTCAACCTAAATCTGCAACAAAAGCACAACAAAGAAAAATTGTTTGTCTTTGGTGAATGGTGGTTTACCTTGGTCAAACCCCATTTGGGTAATTAAACCTTGGATTGAAATAAGGTGTGAATGACAGAATGAAGAATGAAGAATGCTATATTACTACTCAACAAACCCTTGAATGAACCTTTGAATATAGATCTACAACTTGCATGAAATGGCTTCAATGGATGTGGATCTTGATACTTGAATTGATGCTTTGAATGCTTGACTTGAATCTTGAAACCTACATCACAATGTTAGATCCAAAAGAATGCATGATGCAAGAAGACTTTGACATGATGATTAGATCTTGATTGCTGAAATAAATATCTGCTAATTTTTCTCTTAAATGCTCTTGATCGTTAACTTTGTTGTTGTGAAATTTCTCCTCAAATGCACTTGAGATATCTTGAAATTCTAGGTGAAACTTAGTGAAATAACCATGTAATTAAAGGTATGTATCCTTAATTTCCCAAAATTCAAATATTACAAGTCAACATTGAAATATGGATTCAAGGAACTTAAAATACCAGCAAAATATATATGTTAAATTCAAGTTCAAAGGCCTAGGGAGGACCCATTTTCCCATGGGAAAATGGGTCCCAAATCCCTATTCCTGGAACACACGTTACTCAAGGTAAAGTGTTATGTGCCGAAATTAATTATTGTCGGATTTCGCCTTCAGAAAATGTAATTTATTAGGCTTGTAAATGAATAATATGGCTTATTAAGGCCTAATTAAGTTCAATTTAATTAAGAGGGCACAAAGAAGTATGAAAATGTAAAGGGATACATTTTTCAACACTGAATTAGGGCATTATTAAGTCCATTTTAACTAGGAGGGCCCAAACATAGTGTGAAAATGTAAAGGGATGCATTTTTCAATGCTACAATATAATTATGAAAATGAGGAAATAAATGGGTTTTTAATGCACACATGTGCACAATATGCACATGATTGAAGGAAAAGAGAAGACAAAAACTTCAATTGCAAAGGGATAAAAATAAGATAAGGGGGACACAAAGATGTTGAGGAATATTCTAGATGCTAGTTTGTTGTAGATCTAAGGGTTCACATTGTCATAGGTGTCAAGTGGCTAGTGAACCTAAGTTTTCCCCATTTTTTACAATGTAATAACTCATTCTTTTGTAAGGGATCTATTTTGGTTCTTTAAGTTCTAAAAGAAAAAAAGAAATTGTACATGGATGTGGGGGTTCTTTGTACTAGGTGAATTTTTATGTTTATAGGTCATCATATTATAGTGTTGTTCTATCTTGATTTGTGGCACATATGAATACACACTATTTTGTGGTTGTTTCCAAGTTGAATGTGTTGTTGTTTGATTGGGAATAATCAACAATTATTGATTTCTTCATGCATATTTGTTGCAAAGAACTATATTCATTACTTCTTCATTTCCAAAGGATAGATTAAATGCTCTCATGAAAAATAGTAATAATAAATTATACTTTCAAATGGATTGTTAAGTATCAATTTCATCAAAAAGTGTTGTACAAGTGTCAAGTTGTAGAACAAAGATTTGAAATCATAGAAATTTGAAAGTGGACTGATTCTCCATGCATGGTGAATGAGTCCCTCATGAGGTGACTTTTTTATTCAAATGTAGAACCAGACACCTAGTTGGCAGAAAATAGTTTTTGGGAAAAAAAACCTTGACCTGGGAATGATTCGTCCAAGGTGGGAAATGAGTCCCAGTCAGATCAAGATCAAATTTGACAAAATTCTAGATTGCTTTCTAGTCCTCTTCAGCTTCTTAGCTGCACACATTCTGAGATTTAGCTTTCTGTTCAATTTAATTTACATTTTTATTCATCATTTCAAGATTTTTGCAAACATCACTATGTTTTCAAACATTGCATATATCTTAGGTTTTGCATTCATAATTGGTCAATTACATTTCATATTTGCATTTAGATCATCTCATTTAGCCTTAATTACATCATAAATTTCCTAATTTGAGTGAACCACAAAGATTTTGAGTGGGGTTTATCTCTCTCCTTTTACGTGAAACATCCTAAGAGTGCAAGAGTGGCCTATAAATCCCATTCCCAAAAATATATGGTCCATTTTGGTGAACCTACATATTGAACATCATATCATTCTGATTTTCATTTATCCTTGCATCTTAAGACTTAATTGCATTATCTTTTGCATTGTTTGTGCATCCTAAGGCTTCTTAAAATTGCATTAGTGAAAGTATCATTTCAAAGTTCATTATTGCATCTCATTTCATATCATCATTCCAAAATTTGGCATTTCCATTCTTTATCCACATTGTACAGACCTAAGGGTATGTGTAGGATCATCATGGAAAAAATAGGCCCTTAAGTGGCAAAAAATTAGAAAAATTAGAGTTAGGCAACTTGACGTAAAAATTTGAATAAGTTATCTATATTATTTCAAAAATATGTAAGAATAGAATCTGTAGAAAATTGAATGTAGTTTCTAAACTACTAGGTTTGTTTTTAAAAAAATATTTGGTGAAAATTTGAAATTTCAATGCAGCAATACTTAAATTTCAAGGAAAACATAAGAAGTAGGTGTCTGTCTGACCACCCTAACCACAATAAAATGATAATATTTTTTTATAAGATTTTAGATATAAGTAGAGGACTCATGTCCCGATGTGATGCATATTTTTTTATAATTTTTTCCAAGTAAACAATTAATTATGAATTTTTATTACAACTATAAAAAATATAAAAACTCGTACGTCTTACCACCTTAACTTGGTCAAAAATTCATGAAATTAAATTTTTCTTTTTTTAATCCTATAGTGTGTGAAGCATAGAATGTGATGCATGTTTTGGATTCAAAAAATGTGATATCATTTGAAATCTATAAATGTTTTTCAATCAGTCTATCAATTATTACTTTAGTCATAATTTGAATAGAAAATGAATAATAATTACTTATTCAATTCAAAGTAAAGCATAATTTATATTGGTGGAAAGCTGAGAATCTCTTTTAAAAAACATTTTTGTTTCATCAATTTTGGGAAAAAAATAAGTCATCAACCACATACCCATCATATTGCCCCTTTTTGGCCCATCATGATCCTGCACATACCCCTAAACACATTCAAAAATGTCAAAAAAAAAAAAAAACTAAAAATCTCTATCCTGGGACTCATTTGCCACCTTGGGCGAATTAGTCCCACAACAATTTTTGAATCAATATTTCAAAAATTTATTTTATTGATTTGCACATTTCTATTTCCTAGAATTTATTTTCTGTCATAGTTTAGTTATCTTCTGATTCATTAGCATAAGCATCATTTTCTTTCATGGAATTTATGGATAGTCTTATATTTTTGTAAATTTCATTTTTAGTATTCATTCCTAGTTCTTTTAGATAAAATTCCTTGATACCTAAAAACACAACAACCAAAACATCAAACCAACCTTTTAAGCACATGATTCAATTTCGAAACAACATTTCATCCAAGCCTCTTCATAGTGATGATCTAGACAATTTAGATGAAGTTCCTCATGAATTCCTCTTACTCACTTCATCCTCTAATGCTTGCAATGAGAAATCTAAACCAATTAATGATAACTTATCCCTCAAACCTTTTAGTTGTGATGAATTTGACTTGTTAGATGAAGCCTTTCAAGACTTCATCTTGCCTATGTCATCCACTAAGGTTTGTTGTGATCAACCCACAATAACAAACATTAACACCTCTAATGCTTATCCTGAATAGTTTAAACCAATTGACGAATAACTCACCCCTCAAGCCTTTTCATCATGATGACTTGGATTTGTTAGATGGGTCCCTTCAGGACTTCATTTCACTCAAGTCATCCACTAAGGTTTTTTGTGAGAAATCTAAAACTAAGGATGTTAATGTGTTTAAACCTCAACTCATTCTTTACCCACCCTTGCAAAAACTTCATCCTTCTAATAAACTTGAATTCATGCTTTACCCACCTAAAACCGATGTGTTGCAACAATCCAATACTATTACTATTGCTCATACATATAATACTTAAAATAGTCCACAACCACCACAACCAACCCCACCCTCTTTACCTTTACTCAATCCGCCTAGTGCTCCTCGCTTTCCCTTACACACAAAGGAGTATGATCTTGTTGAACAATTAAAGAATACTCCTACAAATATTTCCCTTTAGATTTACTTTAGAACTCCCCAAATTACCACACTATTCTTCAAACAACGTTGCAAAAAATTACAATTCCCCTAGTACAACTCTGAATAATGTGGTAGCTTTAATACATGGAATGAATGAAATGAATCTAGACATTACTTTCCATCAACACGAGCTCCCTCCTTTAGAGTTGTGAAAACAAAATGAATCCTCTGTGATAATTTCTAAATTCAATAAAATAGGTATCAAAAGAACCCTTATTGATAATGGTTATGCCCTTAATGTGTGTAGTGTGAATCTCCTTGATAGATTGCATGTTGACAATTCACAAATAATACCTAATTTTGTATCCATTTGAGGATTTGACAGTACAACAAAGAAACCACTCAGTATAATCACTTTTCCTATTATGGTTGGGGTGGCTACTTTGCAAAATCCTATTCATGTCATGCCTTATGATATTTTGTATAATATTCTTTTAGGAAGACCATGGATTCATGAGATGAATGCAGTGCCTTCGGCCCTTCATCATATCATGAAATATGTCTATAAAAATCACATTTATCAAGTTGAAATAGACCTTGAGCCTAAAAGTTGCTTGCAACTTGAAAAAGGAGCTACAAGTCCTCTGAAAGCATTAATCCCAATATCCAACATAGATCCTCTTGAAATTGAACACAACGATGAGGATTCAGTATCTAAATTATTTAGTGATGATTGGGGATCCTAGAATTCACACCTTACTTTATGGGTGAATACATAATCACACAAAAGAAAGATGATAAATAAGAACAAGCAACAATCATGTCAACTCAAAATTCTAAACAATCTTCTCAAACATCTATCTCCTCTCCTTTGGAAGAAAATACAACATACACAAAAAAAATTGATGAGATAGATTATCAATCTCTACCTAATCTAAAAGAAATGGAATGACTCTATGGAAAAGGTTATGAACTTGTGAAAAAATTAGGCTATACTGGAAAAGGGTGTGGAAAAAACAAGCAAGGTATTCTTGTTCCTATCAAACCTAATACGCAAGAGACAAAAACAGGATTGGGATATTCTTTTTTCTAAAATGACAAAATCTACTCAATGACCATCTTTGAACATCAACACTATTACATGTCAACCAAAACACAAAATGAAAATAAAACATCCTGAATTACTTGATCCACCATCATGGAAGTATGTTGACAGTGATGAAACTCTAAAAAAAATGTTAGGAGTTTATGATAACACATCCTTTGCTACTCCCATAAAATAGGTTACCTGTGCTACGATAGTTACCAAGAAAATGATAGTGATATCATTGAAGAGTCTCATGAGTTTGAAGTTCCTAATTCTAATGCACTCCCTTTAGGAGAAACAATTGATGTTCTAATGGAAGTCGATAATAAAGAAAAATTTCTTAAGATTGGGAAGTGCCTTGATGATGAAGAACAAGAAGACACTACAACTTGACTTCATGATTTTCCTAAAATTTTTGCTTGGAAATATTCTGATATGTTAGGAATTGACCCAAAAAATGTGACACACAACATCATTCTTGCTGAAAATGATAAACCCATTCACCAAAAGCTACAAAAATGCACCCTAATGTATCCTTGCATGTCAAAGTAGAGCTTGAAAAATTTCTTGATGCGGGCTTCATTCGACCTATTAATTATTCTCCTTGGATATCAAACATTGTCACAGCTACTAAACTCGATAATCGTATTAGGATATGTACAATTTTTTGTGACTTGAATAAAGATTCTTTAAAAGATGACTTTTTGCTTCCTAATATTGACATGATCATGGATTCAACTGCTAGACATTCTTTGTTGTCATTCATGGATGGATTCTCTGGTTATAATCAAATCCTTATTAATCCTCAAGATCAATACAAAACTTCCTTTACAACTATTTGGGGAACGCTTTGTTAGGTTGTGATGCCCTTTGGTTTAAAGAATTTCAATGCAACTTATTAATGAGAAAAATGCATTGATTTTTCATGATTGTATCCTCAAAATCTTGGAAGATTATGTTGAATACATCCTTGTGAAATCCTTAACAAGACAAGACAATGTAAATGTTCTTTAGAAAATCTTTGAATGAATACATAAATATAATATGCAATTAAATCCAAAAAATTGTGTCTTTGGTGTAGATAGTGGTAAACTTTTGGGGTTTGTCATATCTCATAGAGGCATTGAGGTGGACACAAAGAAAATTGATGTAACTATTAGCATGCCACCTCCTAGGAACATTTCTCAATTGCAAACATTACAGCGCCAAATTCAAGCTATCCATCATTTCGTTGCATCTTTAGCTAATTGCACATTATCTTTCACACATCTTAAAAAGGGTGTACCTTTTGAGTAGGATGAGGATTGTAAATAGGATTTTGAGAGTTTAAAGGAATACCTAGCAACTCCACCTATTTTACAACCTACCATTCCAAATAAACCATTTATCTTGTACATAGCCACATTAGCCCATGCTCTTGTAGCATTGTTGGCTCAACAAGATGATCATGGAAAAGAGCATCCTATTTATTACATCAGTTGAACTTCTTTTTATAATGAAACTTGATATTCACCAATTGAAAAACAATTCTTGGATCTTGTATTCACTACTACTAAGTTGTGACATTATTTACTAAATGTTGAAATCCAAGTCATGACAAAATTTGATCCCCTTAAGTATCTTTTTAATAAAACTGACCTGTCTGGATGCTTCGCTAAGTGGGTGATGTTGCTAACTAAGTTTGAACTTAAGTTTGTTTTACAAAAATAAATCAAAGGACAAGCCTTAACAGATCACTTAGTTGATGCTCGTCCTCTCACTTTACCTAATCACGACTCCTTTCTTTATGATAGTGTCTTGACCACTGATGTTAAAACCTAGGGATTGTATTTCAATGGATCTAAGTGTAGAACAGGTTCTAGTGCTAGAGTGGTATTGATTCCACCCAGTGGAAAACCAATCCCCTTGTCTTATCGATTAATTTCCTATGTAAAAATAACACAGCTAAGTATGAAGCACTAATCGCAGGTTTGTGATCCGATTTAACAATAGATGCTAAACATATCAAAATCTTTGGTGATTCACAATTAGTAATCAAACAAATCAATGGGACATATCAAGCTAAAAATGACAAATTATCAAAATACAAGGATCTTATAATGAAACTATTAGAGAAGTTTTAATCATTCACCATTGATAACATCCCATGAAAAGATAATAAATGTGTGTAGGTGCAATGGCAAGTGCAACCTCTCTTATATCCCTGCACGATCCTTCAGCAGACTTCACCTTTGTTATTCATCCCATCATGAAACCTTCAATTGATACTCGCTAATACGACATTTTAACAATAACTCAAGATGACTCATGCGAATGGTATGATACAATATACAATTATTTAAAATATGGTACTATTCCCAAGCCTGTACAATGACAAACACTTGAAAGAATTTATGCAAGCTTGTAGCTAAATATGTGATCCTCACCAACATATTGTATGGATGATACCTTAATGATCTCTTACTACAGTGTCATAAGGATTCTGAAATCCCTATAATACTTGAACAGGCTCATGTTGGTTCCTGTGGAGGTCATTTTGGAGGATGGTCATTAGTGCAAAAATTTATCTATATGGGTTATTATTGGAGAAATATGGAGAAGGACTACTTCACTTATGTTAAAAGATGTCACAAATGTCAAGAGAATAGCAATTTGATCCATGCTCTTGCTTCTGAGTTTCAAGCCCAAGTTCCTATTTGGTCATTTTTAGTATGGGGATTGGATCTTATTGGAAAAATTTCACCTCCCTCTTTTGTTGGACATACGTTTATCATCACCACAACATACTATTTCACGAAATCAGTGGAAGATATTCCACTTCGTTCTACAAATGCTGAAGTAATTTGTCATTTCATATTGGAACACATAATTGCTCACTTTGGACTCCCTTCTATAATCATTTCAGACAATGGAACCCCATTTAAGAATAACAGTCCATCAAGAAATTTTCTTGAAACATTCAATATTCAACATCAATTTTTCACACTGTACTATCCACAATCCAATTGACAAGCTGAAAAACACTAATAAGATTCTAGAACAAATCCTCAAGAAAACTATTAAAAAACATCATAAGGTTTGGCATACACAATTACATTATGTTCCTTGGGCTTATTGAATGAACTACACCTTATAACCTCGTTTATGGCACTAGTGCAATTATTCCCTTGGAGTTGGAAATTCATACATTGTGAATTGCTCTCCAAGACCTTATTGATGATGCCACTTATAAAGACCAATGATTGCACCAACTTGAGATGCTCGATGAAAAGCACATAAAATGCTCTTGAGCATCTCCAAGATTACCTCAAAAAATTACAACGAAAACACAACACACGTCATCCCTAGAACGTTTTGTAAGGGTGATTTTGTTCTTTTTGAGAACCAATGTAATACCACTACTAACAATGAAGAAAAAGATAAATTCAGCCCTAATTGGTTAGGACCTTACGTAATTGATACCAATTATGGGTCAGGTGCTTATGTCTTAATGGAGCTTGATGGAACACCCCTTAATGAACCTATTAATGCCATGCATTTGCGTTGGTATTACCTCTAATTTCTTTGAATAGTATGGTTGTTAAAGCAATGTTGTCTAGAGTTATTTGATGTCATTCCAAATAACTTTCACATTTCTTTGTTCTTGACAACTAATCTTTTGTTTTTCTTGAGCACTAAGGTAATTATTTAAGTTCATTTTATAATTACTTTAGGATTCATACAATTCACCATTGTGTTATGTTAAGCTAGATCTTTATATGTATTATAGGTGTATTTATTTTAGCATATTTTCTAATCAACAATGTTGTATCTACAGTGAAACTGAAATATATTTTACATTAGATCACATCTATTCTATTAAATCATGTAGACATTAATTAAATAATTTTACCATATGAAATTTATTTAATCACATTGCATTTAACATTCAAACACAAAGAGACAAATCATAACAACATCAAATGTGCATGCCTATATATATCAAAGTTTAATATAAATCTCAATATCATTTACAAAGTCGCAAGGGTCTATGAGAGCTAGACCCCTCGGGCTCTAGTGCTTGTGAATTGGTCCCTGGATGTCGTCAAACGGTCATGTGTGATTGTGACCACGAATTGTCGGCTCTATTCAACATCAATTTTTCACACTGTACTATCCACAATCCAATTGACAAGCTGAAAAACACTAATAAGATTCTAGAACAAATCCTCAAGAAAACTATTAAAAAACATCATAAGGTTTGGCATACACAATTACATTATGTTCCTTGGGCTTATTGAATGAACTACACCTTATAACCTCGTTTATGGCACTAGTGCAATTATTCCCTTGGAGTTGGAAATTCATACATTGTGAATTGCTCTCCAAGACCTTATTGATGATGCCACTTATAAAGACCAATGATTGCACCAACTTGAGATGCTCGATGAAAAGCACATAAAATGCTCTTGAGCATCTCCAAGCTTACCTCAAAAAATTACAACAAAAACACAACACACGTCATCCCTAGAACGTTTTGTAAGGGTGATTTTGTTCTTTTTGAGAACCAATGTAATACCACTACTAACAATGAAGAAAAAGATAAATTCAGCCCTAATTGGTTAGGACCTTACGTAATTGATACCAATTATGGGTTAGGTGCTTATGTCTTAATGGAGCTTGATGGAACACCCCTTAATGAACCTATTAATGCCATGCATTTGTGTTGGTATTACCTCTAATTTCTTTGAATAGTATGGTTGTTAAAGCAATGTTGTCTAAAGTTATTTGATGTCATTCCAAATAACTTTCACATTTCTTTGTTCTTGACAACTAATCTTTTGTTTTTCTTGAGCACTAAGGTAATTATTTAAGTTCATTTTATAATTACTTTAGGATTCATACAATTCACCACTGTGTTATGTTAAGCTAGATCTTTATATGTATTATAGGTGTATTTATTTTAGCATATTTTCTAATCAACAATGTTGTATCTACAGTGAAACTGAAATATATTTTACATTAGATCACATCTATTCTATTAAATCATGTAGACATTAATTAAATAATTTTACCATATGAAATTTATTTAATCACATTGCATTTAACATTCAAACACAAAGAGACAAATCATAACAACATCAAATGTGCATGCCTATATATATCAAAGTTTAATATAAATCTCAATATCATTTACAAAGTCGCAAGGGTCTATGAGAGCTAGACCCCTCGGGCTCTAGTGCTTGTGAATTGGTCCCTGGATGTCGTCAAACGGTCATGTGTGATTGTGACCACGAATTGTCGGCTCTATTCAACATCAATTTTTCACACTGTACTATCCACAATCCAATTGACAAGCTGAAAAACACTAATAAGATTCTAGAACAAATCCTCAAGAAAACTATTAAAAAACATCATAAGGTTTGGCATACACAATTACATTATGTTCCTTGGGCTTATTGAATGAACTACACCTTATAACCTCGTTTATGGCACTAGTGCAATTATTCCCTTGGAGTTGGAAATTCATACATTGTGAATTGCTCTCCAAGACCTTATTGATGATGCCACTTATAAAGACCAATGATTGCACCAACTTGAGATGCTCGATGAAAAGCACATAAAATGCTCTTGAGCATCTCCAAGCTTACCTCAAAAAATTACAACGAAAACACAACACACGTCATCCCTAGAACGTTTTGTAAGGGTGATTTTGTTCTTTTTGAGAACCAATGTAATACCACTACTAACAATGAAGAAAAAGATAAATTCAGCCCTAATTGGTTAGGACCTTACGTAATTGATACCAATTATGGGTCAGGTGCTTATGTCTTAATGGAGCTTGATGGAACACCCCTTAATGAACCTATTAATGCCATGCATTTGCGTTGGTATTACCTCTAATTTCTTTGAATAGTATGGTTGTTAAAGCAATGTTGTCTAAAGTTATTTGATGTCATTCCAAATAACTTTCACATTTCTTTGTTCTTGACAACTAATCTTTTGTTTTTCTTGAGCACTAAGGTAATTATTTAAGTTCATTTTATAATTACTTTAGGATTCATACAATTCACCACTGTGTTATGTTAAGCTAGATCTTTATATGTATTATAGGTGTATTTATTTTAGCATATTTTCTAATCAACAATGTTGTATCTACAGTGAAACTGAAATATATTTTACATTAGATCACATCTATTCTATTAAATCATGTAGACATTAATTAAATAATTTTACCATATGAAATTTATTTAATCACATTGCATTTAACATTCAAACACAAAGAGACAAATCATAACAACATCAAATGTGCATGCCTATATATATCAAAGTTTAATATAAATCTCAATATCATTTACAAAGTTGCAAGGGTCTATGAGAGCTAGACCCCTCGGGCTCTAGTGCTTGTGATTTGGTCCCTGGATGTCGTCAAATGGTCATGTGTGATTGTGACCACGAATTGTCAGCTCTAAGTGCATACTCTTGATCTTGTACTTGACCAACAACCACAAGACAATCCTCTACCATCTTATCTATCTCTGCTTGTACCTATGCTAACTCTACATGTAGTCTCTCAACCCCTATTGAGGTCTGTGATGAATATGTTACACTCTCAACCTAATGGAGTCATCTCCTCACACTCTCAAATGATTCCCGTAACCTTGATAAATGTCTAAGAAACTGTGGATCCTCCTCCACAATTGGTGGGGGCATGTAGTCAGGATCCATCTCCTCATTGATGGATGAACGAACTATCTCCATGGTAGCTTGATGATAGAACTCTCACCAGTCTCTCGTCGCTCTTGCAAGATAGAAAAGTTACACAATCAATAAACATCATCATGATATATATGAAAAAGATAAAATACGAAATTACATGCGTAAAATCAAACATATCATCACCTATGTCTCCAATGGCATGAGGGATATCAACCTCATCCACTATGGGGGCATGGAGGATGTGCTAGCCTCTCTATGACTCTAGGTGTTGATGTCTACTGTAGCTACTATACGTGATCTATTTCTGTAAGTGTGTAAGGACTCTCCATGCTCATATTGATCCTTAGTTGCTACCTCATCACCCTCACTGAGGGGTGGCTCCTCCTTGTAATACTCATCCTCCTCTCCATCCTAGTCCTCATAGTTAGGATCATCCTCTAAATCATACTCATCATCAATAACATCAGTAAATATATCTGATGGCCTATATCGTACATCCTCTGCTCTCTCCTCTGGCTCATCTCCCTCATCTGGTGCTGGTCCTGCATCACCTATAGGGACATCCATTGGGAATACAGGAGCTAGTTATGTCACTAACCACAACTACTCGTGCTCATTTGTGCTACCAACATCATCAATGTCAACGACTGGTGGTTGATCATGATCCAAATCATCAAAATCACTCTCACAAACATGATCTATAGTAATTCAAATAGTATCACCTAGCCTTCGAGCACTCCACACTGATCGCCTAATGAAGGGGCATGCCCTTAGTGGTGTGTACACCTACCCAAACTGTCACATGACTTACCCATAATAGAAAGGTCGTACAACATTGTCATGCCTCCCAGCTAGAAACTTGTCCATGTGCATCCTCCTTAGCTATCTTGTAGGATCTAGCCATTGTAGAGTGAGTAGATAGGGTCTCCATAAGATCTCATCCTCCTCTAACTAGTCAAATCTCACCGTCCAAAAATGTAAATCGCCTACTTCCACAAGTGTCATAGAGGATAGTCGAATGCTCATGGATATCCAATAGCTATAGCATAAGGGAATTTGACATGACTAGTACATGTAATATGCTTGAGGCACCACACCTACAGTATCGTGCAATGCACCATACTATCGATCTCTCAAAAAAATTTTTTGCCAAGATCATAAAATAAGTGTGCTAAGATGCAGCAGCCCCATGCATAGATTGTCTTGTGCTTGTACATCCCTTGAATCAAGTGTACCAACCCTACATCTAAGTGTGTTGCTCATCCATTAGGATTGAGAGCAAGATCCACTATATGCACCATAATCTATCTAAAAATAGGATCTTGTGAATATAGAAGCATGGGAAGCTTGATTCGCGCTCTCACGCACTCATCATGAACAAGTTCATCCAATTAATACTACATATCCACCTTCTTCTCATGAAATGACCAATCCCACCTGAAATATACCCACTCTCCCCAAATAGGAACTCAGAGAATGCATTACACATCTTTGAGAGTGATATTCATCTCCTCGATAGGAAAATGAAACGTACAGGTATCGGTGCCCCAACACTCACACAGGGCCAGAAGCATGGCATCATGGTATCTCATAGATAGCATAAGATATGCCCAATAGATGCCTATTATTTGTAAATGTTATGTCTCTACTGCTGATAGCACTGGAGTGTGATCTCTCAGAAAAGTAAGTTGTCTTCCCCCTAGCCATTGTCATGACCAAGCGGGGACCTATCCAAAATTATCACAAAATGCTCTAAAAATCTATCTAATATCTTTAATTTTTACATATTTCATCATGCAAGTGTGCTAAAGTAAATCTAGTGTGATTTTCTAATGGCCCTAGACACTTTAGAACCCTTTTAGGAGGTTTCACAAAGAAACGGGACACTTCACAAAGAAGTGGGACACTTTGTGAACCAAAGGGACACTTTGCAAACAAATGGGACACTTTGCGAACCAAAGGGACACTTTGCAAACAAATGGGACACTTTGCGAAAAAAATTTCCAAGATCCTAAATTAACCTATCCATGCATTAAAAATCATTAAACTATTACAAAATCACAAGGGGAATGTTGTAGAATTGACTCACCTCATAATACAGCTCGTCACACACCACCTACTCATGAAGCTCATCCAGTCGCAAAGGTGTGTAATCCCGTCTACTCGGCATCTTCTTGTCTCACTCGTCACTCTCATGCTACAAGAAGGTAAAATGCAATAGTAAGTGAAAAATTACTTTCTCTTATCTCTTTTAACCTATTTTCACCACTTTTATTGTCATGCATTAAATTAGGGTTATTTCATCTTAAGAGTTAATATAGCACCTTTTGTTGAAAATAACACAACGAGAGCTAGGGAAATCCATTTTTTATGTCGCTTGATAAATTGAAATTGTGATTCCACACTTGACATCATTAATTGTCTATTGTTATGTGACACGGTACTTGGAAATTCCCTACGATATGATGTTCCTTATTCGATGTGGCTACATTGCTACCTTGATTCCACCTTCGTAAAGAAAGTGGAATCAAGGGGGGGCATACATCTACCCTCGAATTGGATTCCTAGGAATTAGATAAAATGTTTTTTGGAAAAATTAATGAATGTGTGTTGCAGGATGCAGTTCCAAATGTTGTGGTTTTGCAGATAACTACATTGGGGGCTTTGTTCTCTCGTCTTTTGAACGAGCATCCTCTTATGTAATAAAGTGCACTACTTAGAGTCCTTTAGCTTACATATGCACATAGAGTCATATGGGCGTTAAAATGGGGGATAAATGTGACATAGAAAATTGGACCCTCATGAGAAAAGACATAATTTCATGCCTAATTAGACCTAATTTTGAGTACCCATGCATCATTTATCCTTCAAAATGACATTTATAAGCCCCTAAGACCCATTATTTTTTATCTAGAGGCTCACTTCACCTAAAAAACCACTTAAATCCTGAAAAAAAACATTCAATTCATTCATATCCCAAAAACCCACCTTCAAAAAGCACTGGTGGGTCTCATTCACCACCTTGGGCGAATGAGTCTCCTCTGGTGGGACCCATTCACCAAGGGTTGCAAATGAGTCCCTTTTGAGGGAAGTTTCAATTTTGAGCGGTAATTCAATTAATTCAACTTAATTTTTTAGTGAATGCCAGCCTCTTAGGTCTAAATAATAGGAAAAATAGGTGTTGATGCTTATAAATACTCATTTTAAGTCATTTTTCACATGTTTTAGCCATTTCACAAAAGAAAATTATAAAGTTAAGTCTTCTACAACAAGTTTCACTAGCAAAGTTGAAGTTTTAGGGAAGCAAACTAGGGTTTTTGCAAGTCTTGAAGCTCACTTTTTTATCAAGATTCAACATTGCAAAGGGTTGATTATGGATTCCTATGGTGAATCATGGAGAAATATAGGTTGAGAAGATGAAACTAGCCATCAAATCACACCTAAAGACTTGTTTTCAAACTGATTCCATCTTCCATTTCTTCTCTATCTTCATATTAAGGTTTACATTTCATTTTCATGCCATTTTATCTCCATTTTTGATGTGTTGTGAGATTTCTAGGGTTGATATCTTGCATCACTCAAATCATATTTGCATTTCTTATTCTAGCACAATAGAATAGGGCTTTTGACATACTTCAGACTTTCCTACTCTTTAACACATTTGAGGCTAGGGTTTTATGTATATTTTTATTCATTCAAGGTTTAATTACCCAACTAGGGGTTTGACCAAGGAAAACCACCCATTAGACAAACAATTTTAAGCTATTTTGTAGAATTTTTTGAGATCTTGATTTGAGTTTCCATTAGAAAGTGTTGTACATGTATCAAGTTGCAGAACAAGGATTCAAAATTATATAAATTTGAAAGTGGACTGATTCACCATGCATGGTGAATGAGTCCCTCATGAGCTGACTTTTTGAGTCAAACACAGAACCAGACACCTAGTTGGCAAAAAATAGTTTTTGCGCAAAAAAACCCTAACCTGGGATTGATTCACCCAAGGTGGTGAATGGGTCCCAATCAGCTCAAGATCAGATTTGATAGAATTCCATATTGCTTTCTAGACCTCTTCAACTTCTCAGGTGCACACATTCTGATATTTAGCTTTATGTTTAGTTTAATTTACATTTTCATTCATCATTTCAAGCTTTTTGCAAACATCACTGTGTTTTCAAACATTGCATATATTTTAGGTTTTGCATTCATAATCAATCAATTACATTTCATAGTTGCATTTAGATCATCTCATTTAGCCTTAATTGTATCATATATTTCCTAATTTGATTGAACCACATAGATTTTGAGTGGGGTTTATCTCTCTCCTTTTAGATGAAACATACTAAGAGTGCAAGAGTAGCCTATAAATCCCATTCCCAAAAATCTATGGTTCAATTTGATATGAAGAGATGTGTAATTTATTAGTTCTCAGCATTGTTCAAAGTATTAGGGATCATACTTGAATATGGTAAAATATATAGCACCCTCTATTCATATATCTGAGAACATATTAAACATCCACTTTCAAAGGGTTTGTGGTTGTAGTGTAATGCGAGATTATCACAATAATGAGCTTATGAAAGTATTTTTATTTTATTGCATTGTTTCATTTGGAATTTATCTCATGTTGTACTATTGTCTATAGAATGACTTATTATTCTCTGAGACCCATAAAAGGATTACCCTCCTCAGTCCTATAGATCTCAAAGTGTAAAAGGTTGGGTCTAGCCTTGTTCATTGGATTTCTCTTATCCTTTTTTGATTATAAGGTAAATCTTTGTCTTAACCATTTTTTCCCCTTGTTTAGGAATTATATTTTCTCTGAGAATTAAGGGTTGCAAGAGAAAAATCGAACAAGTTATATCACCATTTTTCTAGTGGTAGTCAATCTACCCATTGATACTTTGTATCTAAACTGAAATAGTGTCGATATGTTTACAAACACTTATTAATGACCTTTTTTTTTCCATCTAATTAAGGGTGGTGTAAAGAAATATGAGGAAATTAAGTACCCAAACACAACAATAAATCTATTCAAAAGTGACTAGTAAAGATAGGATCACAATCATTGACAATAACCTTAGGTGTACCATGTAGGTTTTGTATATTATCCAAAAAATATTTTTCCATTGTACCTATTGTAAAAGTATGTGAAAATGCAATAAAATTTGTAGATTTAGTGAGGTAATCTACTACTGCATGATGAAATTATTACCTTTATATTTTGGAAGCCCTATGATGAGGTTCATAGATACCTCTTCCTATTTTTTTCTATGAATAACTAAGGGTAGTAAGAGAAATGATGTTTTAATTGTGTCCCCTTTACATATTTGACAAAGCAAACATTCAACCATAAATTTTTGAACATCACCTTTTAGCCCTTCCCCAAAAAAAATTCTTAACTCAATGGTTGTATTCAAAAATATTGAATGACCACTAGCTATATAATCATGAAGTTCTATGAGAATCATGTTTTTAAGAGTGGAATTCTTGTAGTGATATAATTTCTCTTTATACTACAAAGAATCTACCTTAAAAAAAAATTTTATCTAAGTTGTTGGGATCACTCTATAACTATTGAATGAGATGACTTGTAGAAACATCATTCTACCACTTTTCTTTAGATTCTACCACTCAATTTTCTTGTAATATTGAAATGGCACACAATAAACCTTCATATTTCTCATCCTTCTAGAAAATGCACCTATCACACCACTTTCCTTCCCTTTCTTATATACAATCTTAAAGTCATATTCCAACATCTTTGTAACCTAATTTTGTTGCTCTTCAAAATATAATATTTTTTCCAAAAATTATTTTAGCCTATCAAGATCTGTCATAACCTTGAAGTATCTACCCATTAGAAAAGGCCTCCATTATTTTACTGAATGAAGAATAGCTAGAATTTTCCTTTCATAAATATGTTTCAATTTATTCTTACCCTTTAATTGAAAGCTCTCAAAAGAAATTGGTCAACCCTTCTAGATGATAATTTCTCCTATACCATTTCCTAATGCATCACATTCCATAATGAAATCCTTGGTGAAGTCTAGAGTGGCAAGAGTCAGATGTGTACACATGGCCTGCTTCTATCTCTCAAATGCTACATTAAAGAACTCCTTATAATAAAAATAATCATTCTTCAATAAAGTTGTGAGGGGTGCTTCTATACACCCATAATTCTTCACAAATATTCTATAGTATCCAATCAATCCCAAGAACACTCAACTTATTAATGGTTTTAGGAATAGGCCATTCTATGATAGCCTTACTTTTTGTTAAGATTCATCTTTACTCGCTCATGTGAAGCTATGTGTCCCAAGTACTCCACCTCATTGATACCAAAAGAACTCTTGGAGAATCTAGCATAGATTTGATGATCTTCAACTTGTAATGCTTGATCTACATGTTGCAAGTTTTCCTCCCATGTTTTGCTATAAATCAATAAATCATCAAAGAAAACTAATATAAACTTCCCTAATAATTTCTTAAATATAGAGGTCATCAAAATTAGAAATATAAAGGATGCATTGGTAAGACCAAAGGGAATCACCAAAAACTCATAATGACCCTCATGAGTCCTAAATGTTGTCTTAAAAATATCTTCTTCCTTAATTTAAATTTGTTGAATGAGAAATACAACTAAGAGGGGGGGTGAATTAGTTGTACCAAATTAAAACATCAAAACCCTCAATAGTAATTAGATCAAAAAGAATCCATTGGGTATGTGCAGGATCATCATGGAAAAAATAGGCCCTTAAGTGGTGATGAAAATTTAGAAAAATAAGAGTTAGGCAACTTGACGTAAAAATTTGAATAAGTTATCTACATTATTTCAAAAATATGTAGAATAGAATCTATAGAAAATTGAATGTAGTTTTTGAACTACTAGGCTTTTAAATCTATTTGGTGAAAATTTGAAATTCAATAGTACTTAAATTTAGGGAAAAAAATAAGAAATAGGTGTGCATGGAACACCTAACCACATAAAATGATAATATTTTTTTATAATATTTTAGATATAAGTAGAGGAATCATGTCCCAATGTGATGCAAATGTAATTTTTTTCCAAGTAAATAATTAATTATGAATTTTTTTATTACAACTTTTAAAAAATATAAAACTCGTAATAATCACCACCTTAACTTAGTCAAAACTTCATGAAATTCATTTTTTTAAATACTATAGTATGTGAAGCATAGAATGTGATGCATGTTTTGGATTCAAAAAATGTGATACCATTTGAAAGCTATAGATGTTTTTCAATCAGCCTATCAATCAGGACTTTAGTCGTAATTCAAATAGAAAATGAATAATAATTATTTTTTAAATTCAAAGTAAAGCATAATTTATATTGGTGGAAAGTTGAGAATCTCCTTTAAAAACCCATTTTTGTTTCATCAATTTTGGGTAAAAAAAAAGTCATCAACCACATACCCTACACATACCCATCATATTGCCACTTTTTGGCCCATCATGATCTTGCACATACCACATTAAACCCTAAATTCGTTATGATGTATAATCATGAAAAGTAGATAATAGAAACTAAAATAGCCAACACCATAAGTAATTTCAAAACTAGTAAAAAAGAGGCTCACTACCAAAATAAGACACACTATCCATAAAGGCTTATAGCCCAAGCTCACTATCAGAAGAGAAAGAAGAAAGGAGATAGAATGTTATATAGAGAACATGATCTCAATGCAATAGAGAATTTGCCTGAATACATTAAAAAACATTTGCATTCTTCAAGATATCAAGATACCTTAGCTCACTACATTTATCAATCTTTCATTTTATGTCACACTACATTTCACACTTTTGCACTTAATTTCACATCATAACACTGAATTCTATTCAACAACCCATATCACATCAATTCACCTTGCATTTATACCATCCACAACTTGAAAAACATCTTCAAGTTGGCTACCCTCACCTTACACTTTGCAAATTCAAAATAGGTCAGCAATAAGCATTCCCACGGTGGATATGAATGGAAGTGGACCAATGCAAAACTTTAATTGGGACAAAAATTAACTCTCACATGCCACACTACACTTTCATCAATAATTAAGCATCTTTGAATGTAGTGTAAAGACTAGGTCAGTCATTACCCGTGTAAACACCATTAAACTTTGAAGTAACCACTTCCTCAAATATAAGGATGACTTATGAACCAAACACCACACTTCATCATGATATAGAATATCCCTCTATCATCCTAAAATCCATCAAACTCCTTCACAAAAAATCACACCTTCAAAATGTACATGCCCAATACACTCAAACTACACTACCAAACACTGCAACTCTAAAATTCATCTTCCAAAGCACCAAACCATGAATCCTCTTGATGCTAGAAAAAGATCAAAACCATCAAAATACCTTCAAAATTTCAAGACTTGAAGAACAACTATGAAGAAACATAGAGAAGATACATTTCTCTCAAACACCTCTATAAGCAACACTACAAATTCAATTCACAGACTAATGAAAAAAACTTCTTTTGTACATGATCCAGAAGCCCAATTTCCAAATATATAAACTCTAAAAACCTCTAATAAACACATCCAAACTACACAAGTAGATCTTCAACCCATAAGAAATACAAAGAAAAACCACAATACCTCTGCAAACCAGAATACCTCTGCAACATTAATTTTCTCAATATCCTCTACATATTTAGCACTACCAAAATAATAAATAGAAGCTTATCAAAGTAACACTAGGGGTTAACACTACTAACTTAACTAATGAAAGCATAATGAAAATAATCAAAGTAACAATCTCTCTCAACCACTACACAACTATCACCAATGACAACACAAGCTTGTTGACATCAAATTCAACACCTTCATACTTTCAACAATCTCCCACTTTGTCATTGATGGAAACAAAAGATGTGGAAAACCATCAAAGATAACATACAAAACATCCCTTGCAAGATTCTCTCTATATCTCCCCCTTTCAACTTTTCCTTTTTCACATGACTCTCTTTCTCTCTCCCTTTAACATCAATGGAAAAGGATAAAATGTTTTGCATTATTCTCCCCATTTGACATAGAACCAAGATACTTGCTACTACTTTGAATACTCTCCCTTAGAAGTATACACCAATCAAATCACAAACCTCTACAAAATGACAACACTCACTACAATAATGTGACTACCTACTCCCCTTGAGAGATAGCCACCAACATTGGTCTAGACAAGGAATGAATCCATTTATCTACTGGAATGATACATCTCCATATGCATCTAATTCAAACAATGAGGGGCAATAACCCCCAACTTCTCCTAAAGATACTTAAAAGTATCCTTAGGAAGAGCCATAGTAAATATATCAGCAATCTAATCCTTTGTAGGTACATACTCAAGCTTCATTTCATTCTCCACAACCTTATCTCTTAGAAAGTGATATTTGATTGAAATATGATTTGTCCTTGAATGCATCACAGGGTTCTTCAAAATATTGATTGCACTTCTATTATCACAAAAGATATAAATAGGCTCATCATACACCACTCTAATATCCTTTAATGTTTGTCTCATCCACAATACTTATATGTAGCAAGATGCTATTGCAATATACTTAGCCTCTATAGTAGATAAAGAAACATAATCATGTTTCTTACTTAGCCATGATACCAATCTACATCTAAGAAAGAATACACCACCACTTGCACTTTTCCTTTCATCCACACAACTAGCCCAATCTACATCTATGTGAGCACTCAATGTGAAATCAATATCCTTAAGATACCACAAGAAACAATTTGAAGTGCCCTTTAAATATATGAATATCTTCTTCACTATTGCAACATGTGTCTCTTTAGGATCTTCTTGAAATCTAGCCACAAGACAAACTGCATGCATGATATCTAGTCTAGTAGTAGTTAGGTATAGTAGTCCACCAATAATAGATCTATACTTTCTCTAATTAGCCTTAGGGGATTCACCATCCTTAGTTTACAACTAGTAACCATAGGAGTACATATTGGTTTGGAGTCTTCCATTCCAAACTTCTTCAACATTTATTTAACATACTTTGATTGTGAAATGAATATGCCTTTTTCTATTTAATTGATTTGTAGCCCAAGGAATAAATTCATCTCCCCAAACATAGACATCTCAAACTCTTTCTACATCTCGTTTGCAAACTTCCTGCACATAGCTCCATTTCCACCAAAAATTATGTCATCAACATACAAAACCACCATTAAGATTTGATCTTTTTCAACTTTGAGGTAAATATTACTATCTACAGTTCCTTTATTGAATCCTTGTATCAAGTATCTATCCAATCTTGCATACCAAGCTCTAGGAGCTTGCTTCAACCCATATAATGCCTTCTTCAATCTATAGACCATATTAGGTTTATCTGACAACTAAAATCCTTCTAGTTGTTCCATGTAAACATCTTCATCTAACTCTCCATTCAAGAAAGCGGACTTCACATCCAATTTGCAACTTGCTTAGCAACTCTACTAGGGATAGTGATAGGTCTATTGGCAAATAGTCAAATAATTTGATGAGTCTAAACACCTGGTTCAAATATTGAAGTTTTAGACCTGGAAAGGGTTATGTTGCACTAAATTTGAAATAATTTATGTGTGACTCTATTGTTGGAGATGACCTAGAATAAAATTAGTATTTGAAAGAACTTCTTATTGCTTGAAGTTTAGTCCTCTATGAAGAGATGAGGTGAGTCTATCAAAATAACCTAATGAATATTTGAAGTAAGTTTCAAATCTACAATGATTACCAGTTAGGAAGGAAAATTCACATCAACTACAACATATTCGGGTACTTTTATGTTTTATTTTTCATGTTCAGAATAATTCTATGTATGAAGACAATGTTTGAAAGTCCTACAAAACTTTGGTTCCCTTATTCAGTGAAAATGAGCACTAAATGAAAGGGATAAAGGGATATTGAGAATTAAATTGTTGTAGAGGGAATAAATTTTCATTTGTAAATATGCATGACTATTTTGGTTCCCCCTCTACAAGCTTTAATATCATGCATGAAACACAACCATATCCTCAAAGAGGTATGTTCTCTAATGAAAGATATAACCCTCTAGATTTTACTAAAATCCAAGGTTATCCACACTCAATCCCAAGAAAAATGAATGAATACTTTCCTAGGTTTAGAGGATATCTCAAAGAGTTAGCATCACAAAATTTACAAAATTTCATTCATTTGATGGAGGACTGTCAAATAGAAGAAGAGGATGGTATCTTGAAGATTTTTGTGAGAAATTTAGAAAATGCTGCTAAATATTGGTTTTCTAGTTTACCAATGCATTCCATATGTTCATGGAATGAGCTTATAATAATTTTCATTAATTAGTTTGAAGGACTATCAATAGACAATGTGTTCATATTTAAGGATAGACATCTACATATCCAAGAAATATTTTAAGAGAAATCTGAGATCGGAGTTAAATTCATGTCACCTATTAATGCCTTATGTGATATAAAGAGATTTGAGGGTAAATCCTCCTATGATTTTCATGATAGATTCATGAAAACTATGTTTTCTATACCAGTATTAAATGGACCTGATGAATCAATATGTATTGATGTTATTGAGCTAAATCTAAGTACCATGGAAGCTAACTTG
>VDFB02287240.1:0-43367 GCA_007258455.2 Sequoia sempervirens
GCAACAAGAAATCACTTAGCATGAGAGATAGAAGAAAGTGTGGCATCACTAGAATATGAAGAGACAAAATAAGTTGAATCTCTCATGTTGATGAGAGTGTTGGTAAAACCAAATGGAGAAGAAGATGGACTATCTTTGAGGAGATGTATTTTCTAAATTATGTACAAGTTCATAGGTAAGTGTTGAAAGGTAATTGTAGATAGTGGTAGTGCTGATAACCTAGTTTTTAAGGAAATGGTGGAAAATCTAGGTTTCAAAGGGAGAAAAATTCCTAGTCCTTATAAATTTTATTGGTTCTAAAAGGAACATGAATTGGTAGTTAATGAGCACTATATGGTTATTTTTTAGATTGGGTCCTATAAGGATGAATTTTTGTGTGATGTGATGTCAATGAATGCCTTTCATGTTTTGTTGGGAATACATTGGTAGTTTGATAGGGAATCCATCTTTGATGGTAAAAGAAATATGTACTTTATTATGAAAAATAAACAAAATTATGTCTTTGTTTCTTTGAAGAAGGTAAAGGAAAGCAATTCTATAGTTTGTTGTAGTGCAATAATACATGTAATGGAGATAAGAGAGGTTTAGAACAAATCAATGAAGTTTCCTAGGAAGTAGATTATAATTGGGAATAGAGGAAATGGTACTGGGTTTATGCAATAGTAGCATAAAGGAAATGAGAAGAATAGGAAGATCAAAGGCTTAGAGAAGAAACATCCTAAGTCATAGTTGGGATCTTTAAAATTTTCTCATGAAGGCTATGGGTTAGATTTACAAAGGAAGATAGGTAGTGGTAACTTGCATGTTGAGGATGAAGAACAAGATTAGAGGAGAGGAAGTGGAAGAGTTCAAGTGGATAAAGAAGATATTTAGAAAACAAACAAGCATGAGATCACCATCCCAAACCCATTCAAATTTTCTTGAGTTTCCAACTCATGGAACGTTTACTTACCTAAGGTGTCTGATGCAAGAGCATATGGGTGTATAGGCAATTTTGCATTGCTCGAAAATATTTTTAAGGTTTTTCTTCTAGTTCTAATTTAATTTTGTGTAGTTTTGGTGTTGTTTGCAAGCTCTTGCTTCTAGAATGAATTCTATCAAATATTAAATGCATTATTATATAAAGGGGCCAAATGGGTTGTTACAGTTGAAAATTGCCAAAGTATAAGTCTCCTAGAGGAAGTAATTTCATGTTAGAGAAGTCCAAATTGTAAGGAAGGTAAGGTAGCAGAACAACTTCCTACACTAATCTTGAGAGGAAAATAATGTAAAACTTTATAGATCTTTTTCAGTTACAGAAACTTAAACAAAAATAAACATAAATATCATGCATACCACAACATAGTGATTTATGTGGGGAAAACCCTTTTGGGAGGAAAATCCCACACTCCAAAAGCTGCCCAATATATTATTCAAAAATCACAAATATTACAATATACTTGCAGAGCAAGCTTCTCACAAGAGTATCACCAACCACAAATCCAAAGGAAACACGACCGCTATTAGACTCTCAGAATACATCACAATACACAGTCGTAATACAATGCCCTCATAAAATAGGGTTGTCTTCTAGGGCAAGTCAAGCTAATAAAATATTGTCCATCAAATCTAAGACATAATGATGAACGGTCCAGATTTACAATAATAAAATATAAATAAAATTTTCCTTTCGAGGGCACTACCCCTGAGCCCCCGTCAGGGTGTGTTGCCCCTGAACCGCCAGCCAGGGGGACAATCCCCCTGAACCCCTCACAGGGGGGGTGGACCCCCCACACCCCCTATCATCATTGGATGAACATTACCTTATATATCAAATGTAATGTAATTGCAAGGTTGAGACACATTTTCCAGCACAACTAGGCAAATAATTAGAAAAGCCCTTGATGTGAAGAAATCCTAGTAAGTGGGAAGGTACCTATTGGGCTATTAGAGAACCTAATAAACCAATGAAAATATTAAAGAACTATTTGGAATCCTAATGATTCTTGATACCTCAATAAACTCAACAAGAATGGTTATGCATTGAGATTTTGGGAAATTCTATAACCTCGACGATGTATGTGATTGGGAGCTCAGGAAATGTCATAACTCTAATGGCCAAAGAAAATAATATGCAAGGTCAAGGAAAATTTCAAACCACAACAATGATGAACTAGAGATAAAATGAGGGCAAGGGTCAAAGTTCCTAAGGAACCCCAATGCATCAAATGTTGGAGAATGCTAAGATCGGAAAGTCTGAATTGATAACCTTCCACAAGTGAAACAAGTGAATGCTAAGACTGAACAACTGACTAACCCTCCAAATATGCAACACTTTTGTGCTCACTTGAAAAGTGTGTGAGCAAGTGTCAAATATGTATGCAATAGGTGTCTCAAATGATGAGGATACATGTATCAAGGCTATGAATGAGAAAAAATCCTAAAATTCTTAAGTAAAGTTAAGCTATTAGTGTGAGTAGGTCAATCCTAGAAAGGTGATTAGCTAACTAGGTGTGATAATGACACTATTTACACTAACACCAACAAGGGAGGCACATAGGGACTAAAAAAGTTTTGAACTTTGATATAAATAAATTTGAAGTTCTTATTGATAAAGGAACTCCCAAAAATGATTATCTGTTTGTCGAAAGTCCCAATAACTATGGAAACGAGTCAAAACCTGGTGGAAAAGGGGGACAAGACAAATGGGTGACTTGTTATTTTTTGAATCCTCCACAATGGATATATAAGATGGATAAAGTATTTGGTTTGGATTGAGTAGAGATTTGGGGCATATTGAGGTTGGGGTTCTTTTGTTGGAGAATTATTTCATTATTTTAATAAATTCATTTCTAGAGTATTGTTTTGAATTTAAGTTTTATTGTAAATCTATTAAGACTATGAAATGAATGATTAGATTATAATCCCAAGGAAAGTTGAGTACAATATATAATTAAAATTTAAAATCTTATTATTTATGTGTGAACATTATTTATTATGGTTGTATGGTAGGATAGTTTGACAAAACTCCCTTACCTTAACTTCATTGCCTTCTCATGCTTTAAAATATATAACAACTCCTTCACCCTTCTCTCAATGGGGCCTTGATCTAGTTGGAAAGATTCACCATCCCTCATCTAATGAACATAATTTCATTATCACAACCACCAAGTATTTTACAAAGTGGGTTGAAGCCAACTCCCTCATATTCACTAGTAATACACAAATATCCAGTTTCATCCTTTATCACAATATCTATCATTATAGCATACCATATGCTATTATCATTGATAATGGTAGATCCTTCAAAAATCATGAAGTTCACACCCATTGCAAACATTTTCATATTAATCACTATTGGTCCACACCATATTACCCCCAAAGTAATGACCAAGTTGAGGCAACCAGTAAAAACTTACTAAAAATCCTCAAGAAAGTTATCAATGATATTGATCTTGATTGGCATGCCCATCTCAATCTCTCCCTTTAGGCATATCATGCTAGTATCTGGATACCTATTGAAACCACTCCATATTCCTTTGTCTTTGGTTCCAAATCTATCTTGTCAATTGAAGTTGAACTCCCATCATTACATATTTCTTTGTAGAATCTTATTAATGATGAAGAGTATCAAGTTGCATAGTTACATTAGCTTCAAATCCTAGATGAAAGATGCCTCAATTCCTTTAATCATCTATAGGATTATCAACATCATCTTTGCAGAAGCTACAATAAGAAAATCAAGGCCAAATAATTCTAAATTGGTGATTTAGTACTCAAAGAAAATTAGAGGAATATTTAGGATAAAGAAAGAAAAATTTGAGCCCAATTGGCTAAGTCCTTATATAATCACTTCCAAATATGGATTAGGTTCTTACTGGTTAGTCACTCTAGATGGTCATACATTGGATAAAGCACTCAATATCATCCATCTTAAATAATTCTATGCCTAAACTCCAAAATATCCCACTTCAAAAGTATAAAATAAAAAATCCTAAAATATTAAAGAGAAATAATTCATTCCATGGTGAAAACCACTTTTTGTGGTGCCTAAGACAAGTATGATGGTGAAAGCCTGAGTGCAGATACCATGCATAGGTAAGATCTTTAGCAGAGTTTTGAATGTATATTAAAAAATCATAATAAAAATAAAAAATCATAAAATCTTATAGGGAGCATGGGAGGAAGTTTTTGAGCCATTTAAATTATGGAAATTGCAGTTTTGACCTTCAAAAGCTTCCTTATAGCAATTCCCACACCTAGGCAAGATCTTTAGTAGAGTTTTGAATGTTTTTTATGACTAGATGCAATAAAAATGACCTGCAACATGTTTCCAACAACCCAACAACTATTCCAATGCCCAAGCAACAATTTCAACATGGATTTGCATGGTTTTCTACTATTGATAACACCAAAAATGACCTGTATGTAATAAAAATGACTTGTAACAAATTTTATCATGGAAGGAGTGCTCAAATGTGAATTCCACCATTCTACACAGTGTAGGGTCTTCTATTGGGTCAAACTTGCAGAATTATAGAAAGCAAATTTTTCATTTTTTAACCTGCAACAATTTCTCCCCTCACTAGAAATAAAGAACATTCATGTGGATGGAGCTTGAGGGAAAATGAACAGAGATGGTGGCTTCAAAAAAGGTATTTGAAAAAATGTCAAATTAATAAGTAGAAGAACTAGAGATATTTTAAGGAATGCAATGGGTAAAAGCATGTTTTTACTTACCAATATGATGGGTATTTACTCAAATGTAAAAAAAATTCACATAAAAGTGAAAATACAGCAGTAAGTGTGTTTTTACATGCAATTAAAATGTGTGCATGGGGTTGAAGGCACAGGGGAAAATAACAAACTTCAGTTACAGATAAAGGGGCAGATAAGAGGCAAAGTGAGGATTAGGGTAAAGTGGACTGCTTCAAAGGCCATTTTCAACTGCAGATCAAGGGGTTCAAGTTTTCCAAGTGTCAATAAGGGACTCAGTTTGAATTTTCTTCTCTTCTTTAAAATGAAATATATTCTTCATTTGTAAGGTTTATGGGATTTTGAATAAGTTGTAAGGGGTAGGTTGTTAGTTTTGTGCAGGGAAATAAAGACTTGTGCTTTGCAAATGTTTTTGTAATTGCATTGTATATTTTGATTGCAACATATATGAATACATTATTTTGTGTGCTCTCAGTGTGTACTATCTCCAATCTATAAGGAAATATTTCTTTCAGTAACACAATCAAGGATTGTAAAACTTTCTATGAACATTTGTTGCATCTGGGTTGTTTTCATGGTTAGTCTTTGCTCAAGGAGCAATGTAAATTCTATCAATGAGAATATTTTTTATTGTAGATTGGATTGTTAAGTAGATTTATATGTTAATCATTAGTTGAAATCATTAACATAATGTGTTAATGGTTGAATGATCATCAAAATATGTTTACAATGTGGTGAAGGATGTGAACAATCATAGTGGCTCTGTAGCCTTGGATAGGCGCTAGTTCATCTTGAACGACTTTCCCTCAATCTCAAAACACATTCAAATATAAAACCAAGATTTATTTTCTATAATATTTATTCTTAATTATTTTGATACTTCATACCATGGTTTCAAAGACAACAAGGACAATCTCATTCATTCTTGCAAGCATTCAAACCCTTGTCCAATTTGTATGAAGTTTATTATCTGCTAGGTGCTGCAATAAAACCTTATTTCACATCCATGTTCAACAACATGTAGGGAAGCCCACCTAGGTTTTGTATAGCCTAAAGTGTAGGGGAGGAAAGTGTAAGATCATTCTCCCATTCGTTGGCCAAATCTTTCATTAAATCTAAGCATAATTCATGGCACACCTTTAGGATTTAATGATATGCAGATTTTGGAACCAACAAAATAATGAATCTACTAGGGAAGATAGAGCAATGTCCATTTGGAAAGAGTCAAGAAATCTGTTGATCCAAAGTTTTGGTTCAAATATTGAAGGACCCTTACACCTAGAGAAATAAATTGTTGCAGCCTACTAGAGGATTTCATAAAATAATGGTACTTTACTGGTGAAAAGAACTCAAAAAGAAATTTGATCTTTGAAGATACTTTCAACAGCTTAAAGATTTTGTCCTCTATAGAGAGGTGGCAACTATATGAATGAACTTGATAAATTATTGAAGTTTGCATAGATCTATGAAACTTCCAGCCAAATAAAGAAGATTTTTGTTAGCTAGTGGATTGGTCTTTTAGGAATATATCTTAAATTATCAGCTCTATAACCTGTAACGCACTAGGACCAAGCCGCTAACAACTCTAGAAATGTCACAATTGCATTTGTGAATTTCCGTTGAATTTTAGAGGTACAATTCCCTCTTATGATTTAATCGATAAACAATATGCTTTTGACCAGAAAGTAATAAAGGTGACAAACATTGGCTCATAAAAATGATGCTAATGTGCAATAAGCTTCAAGAAAGTCATTAATCAACTAGCACACAAACTAGAATGATGAATGACAATTTAAATGGAAAAAGAAAGGATTCATAATTGCAATAAATGAATTAAATGCAACAAAGTAGATTTATAATAGAAAATATGCTCTAAATAGGCACATGACACACATACTAGTACGATCAACATTACATTCAAAACTCATAATTCATAGATTGCGAGTTATTACAACATGAATAAAATTGAAAATGGAATAAGTTGTTCCTCTCTTGATTACAACATAGTGCACCCTCAAGAATTCAGACCCTCATTGAATTTTTCTCCACTCAGATATAGGGGTCTCTCTCCTTTCTTTAACAGTTACTAATCAGTTGCTAAACATAGCAACGCTTTCTTTCCATTTAATTGTCTATCTTGAAAATTGATAGATGGGAAATATTTAATGGTTGGAATGATTACATCACCAACGATACGACTTAGGAAATAACTAAACCTTTCTTGTTTTAAATTATGCCCCATGGTTGCCAATTCTTATGCGGTTAGCATGCTTCACAAACTACACATTAAATAGCTATCTGGAGGGTGCAATGGAGTCACACGTGCAAGCTATCCCATTGGAAGATAAATTGGGAACATTAATTAAATCTTGGTCACATCATAAAGTTAATTTTTGACTACATTGCCATCCTATCATGCGATCAATATTAAAGAACACCAGTTCAAATGTCTCGCCAAATCTCTATAAATTTAGTAGGCACATCCACACTTCACCATCCTGAAGTATCCAACATGGCAAGTGCTCAAAGCAACAGAGTGTTAATGAATGACTTCATTTTCATTGAGGAAATTGAGTGCAGTCCCCTCTTTAGGCGACTATCTGACCAACTGAGACAGGTCTTCATTGTCCAAAGTAAGATAAAAGAGGAGATGTTGCACAATATACTAGGAGAGGCATTTCTGAACTAGGTACATGTACATAATGGTACACTTCTCGAGTGTTTTGGTATACCGTCATTCACACCTCTAGACATCGAGACTTGGGAATGAGGGAAGTGGAGCACCTGGTTAGACTTAAGTTTCATCACAAAGTTAATGTAGCTATCGTCGAGCTCAACAACTACCCACAAAGCAGACTGGTTGGTGACACCATCTGCATTGCGACTACAACTCAGAATGAAGCCATCGAAGAAGTTGTAACCCTTCTCCATGCAGGTCTGGTGAGGAATGACATGGGGTTGTTTGCCTAATTCCTACATTCTCATGAAAATTTGTTGTCACCCACCCAAATAGAGCGCCTCCAAGTGGTGGTAGAAGGAATCATCGTGCTTATGTTTTCTCTCTATGTCTGAAGAAAATCATTTTGATGCCCCCAATTTTGTAATGTCCTTGATATATATATATATATATAATTACAATGTTTTGATATTCTAAAGTTTGCATTCTTTCTTAGCAATTTTATCTTTAATTTCGTTTGTTGTATATTTGATGTCATCTATTTATATTCATTTATACATCTATGGGTTCATTGCTTGAAACTAAAATGAATCCTAACAAAAACAAACTGCACTTCCATTGCCTTAGTTTCTTTTGAAAAATACTCTTGAGGCGGTAAAATGGGAAGTTCACAAAACCATGTAAAACACCGCCAATGGTTGTAAAAACTGCTCAAAATCTTGACCAAACTTGAAAACTTTGAAACTCTGTCATTGGCAGCCTTTTCGGCCAATTCACAAACTTCAAGTACAAACCACCAACCTTTAAATTAAAGACTTAGAGTGCATGGAAAGTTATGACAATCTTACAATACATTTCCCATGAGAAAATAAAGAACAAAATAATGAAGGGTGGTATAAGGGGAAGTTAGATGAATTGGTAAAATCACCGCCCAAGTTAGCAACAACTCGTAAAAATTTAACCAAAATTTTAAAGAGGGATGTCAATTGTGAGAGCGGTGACCCAAAATTAAGGTAACATTGGCTTTGACTAGGGACAAGGACTGAAAAAGGACATAGCAAGGAACCCAAAGATGTTATGACTAGTCCTATATCCATTAGGCATAAAATCAAGGAGAAAAGAGGAACAAAAATAAAACCAAAATCCAAAACAAACACAACAAAAATGACACACCAAAAAGAAACTATTTACAGGGTAGGATGAAATCTTCGAAGAAATGATAGAAGCACCGCTCACACAAAACCATTGATGGGCTCAGAGAAGAATGATCCAGACTTGAAAAGGCTTATCCATGCATGCAACTTCTGAAGTAAGGTAGAGATTAGAAATACCCAAACATGGGCGTCATAGAAGAAGAATCCACCATCATTAATGTCCCCAAACAACCATGTTTCATCGTAGATCTCATCCTGATGCAGGCAGTCTGTTGGAATCAAGGAACACTGAGAGGGGGGGTGAATCAGTGTTCTACAAAATTGAACTTTATTAACTTGATCTTTAAACCACTTATAGCATTGAACCAAAAGAGATATGAAAGAACACAAGGCAATCAACCACAACACCATAACACAAGGATTTTTTACGTGGAAACCCTATTAGGGGAAAAATCATGGTGGAGGTCAATCCACAATATGAGTAAACTCAAAATAAGTGTTTACAAATGGGAATGCACATGCATTGAAGCACCTTTGCCTAGAGCTCCTTTGCTCAAATACAAGAAGACATATTGCCCAAAATAAGACTCACATTCTTACAGTCATAGTTGGAAGACAACTGGAGTGGATGAACTATGAGATAGCATCTACTAATGCCTGATTATAGTTCCGATTAAGCACATAGATCACATTCTTCACATTCTATCTGATTCTGCTCTTGAAACTTTGTCTACTTTAATTTGAATCACCAATATTTGTTCTACTCAAGTGAAATTGTGCATAATCAATCTATGTTCAACCGACTTTGCATCATGTCGCCAACACACGCTCAGGTATTATGAATTGATTATATATATAATACTTGTGACTAGAATTACATCAAGCGTATATCACTTTAACAAAATATGAAAACATGTACAAATTGTCAGCCCAATCCATAAATAATTATCAATGCAAATCAAACAATGTCGGACAAAACATAGTAAGGACCCAAAACAACATCCTTGAACACAAAACACCATAAAAAATTATTTCTCGAAGATCCACAACACACTACACTCATCTGGTCGACCTTTCTGCACTATTAGGCTAAAAATCAATAAACTGGATCTTCAAACTTGCATACCAATCAATACGAGGCCCTATGATTCAAAGATAAGATAGTTCATACAACAAAAGACCTTTCCTAAGATCCACAACTCAAAATGATAACAAGAAATTACATATGAGCCAATGTACACAACTCTATCAGATGCCCTATTTTAGCTTTGATAGTTAACACATATCTTCCGATATGAGAAAATACTAAAGTGCAGATAGGATTACTAACTAGGGTTGCCATCAATGACAACACCAAATGATTTGTGTAGTGTCTCTTACCAACAATCTCCCCCTTTGGCATTGATGGCAACACCTAGTGAAAAATGATTGTGTCAGAATAAGTACCAACATGAATACACTACAATCCTCAAAACTTCAAAAAGAAAATTTAATCACAACTCCCCCTGAGATGAATGTGACATTTTTCACTGCCCCACACTCCCCCTTTGACATCAATGGCAAAGGCAGGAATTCACATACCAAAAATCATGCAAAATTGTATATGTGCAAATGCTTTTCTAAGTTACATGGACTTGAATATGTCTACAAAATTGTTCTTCAACAGGCTTAAACTAGTGTCCCAACCCTTTTTGAGACTCTCTAGAATAGTCTTGTCACCACAGAACAGGTAGAATTGCATCTCTACTAACTCAAGATTTGTCGGATCACTGACAACCATAGCATCCTGTGCTTCCTTCAATGCATTAAGCATTGTCTCCATTTTAGGAGTAATTAGTCCTCTGAGCTCACATACCCTTTCAACAATTCTGACTTTTTGATGCTTCAAACTTTTAATTTTTTCAAGTAGGGATATGACTTGACCTTCTTGCTTACCAACAAAAATGGTTAGAGGATCAAAGGTTTGAGAAATATCTGCTAATTGTTTCTCATATTCTTTAATTTTCTTCTTAGTGACCTTAGTGAATTTTGACAAAGATAAGCATGAATTGTAGATATTTCCACCCTTAAATAATGCACCTTGAATGTTCTTTTCACAGGTATCTAATAAGTCTTTTTCATTAGCAATCATACACTTCATTCTACTGAACCTGTTTGCATCAAATTCTTTTTGGACCTTATCCTCAGCTGACTTTTCAAGAGACTCAAAGTGAGTACTTATAGAGTTGATAAGTTTCTTTAGCTGACCGAAGGGAGAATCAAATGAGTCCTTGACATATGTGGGCATGATTTTCTCCAAAATACTGGATGCAAAACTTAGCAGCTCATTGTCTTCAATGTGAGATTTCAATATCTCCTCCCTTGCCTTGGCCTGAGAAAATGATGCTACCTTCATCTTCTGAATGGGGGATAGAGTGGCCAAGTTGATAGGACCTTCAACCAATTCAGGGTCAAACTTCTCTTGTTGTTCTTCTAAAAACTTCTTTACTACCTTTGCAGTGTCTCTTCATTCCATAGCAACCTCCTTTGTCTCAACCTTCTTTTCTTCAATCACAGATTCTTGCTTGGCTTTTGGAATCTCAATTTCTTCAACTTTAGGAGCTTCAGTCTCCATGGGAATTTCAACATCTTTCATATCTAGAGGATTTTGAGTGTCCTCAATTGTATTTTCTTTCACTTCTTCAATTTCTGGACCAGATGGAACATCTTTGTGGGTTTTCTTCAAGTAATTATACGTTCAGCCCGATAAGGTACCCAGAATTTTTCTCCGTCTTTTGCCCGCTTCGGCCCGAAGTACTGCTTCGTCATAAGCTTATTCACCCTTGATTTGCTCTTAAAATCCTTCTTCTCTTTCCTTCTCTTAGAATATGTGACAGGCTTTTCAGGGCAGGAGTTTCTTTAGAACTTGGATTTGAAATTAAAGCTTCCTAGATCCTAGTTTGGTAGAGATGGCTCTGGGACTAGATGACTGGAGTTCTAGGCTCTCCTTCTTCAGCTTGTTATCTTTTCTTCCTGGCTTTCCTCTTTAGCTTTAAATTATTATACTATGCTTCAGCTTCTTTTCTCTGCATACTGGATATGTGAAGCTTCTTTAGTTTGCATGGCATGTACCCTCTTCATGAATTTACTAAACTTCTTCTATTGGATCGAGGAGTTTACTCAATAAGTGTTGATCTCCAAATGTGTTCTTCAACCTCATATTAGTATTCGAGAATTATCCAAAGCATTATAGGTTACCTTTCGATCCATCAAGCAACGTCCAATGTCAACCTTGCATGAGTAAATAGTGTCATATATTTTCCACAATAAATTTAGGAATACTCGTAGCTTGCATTCATTAGCTTTGGCGCTTAAATAGAAATTTTTCTTGCTTTGTTGTCACCAATTCTATATAACATGTCTCGATTTGGATATATCGGTCATACCTTCCCATTGCTACCAGCTCTGGGGCTTAATTCATGGTAGAAAATAGACACTAATATGGTGCATACCTTGAAGAGTTCTTCTTGTCCTTTATTTTGCCAATATTTTCAATTAGCTTGGCTCAAAGTAACTCACATAGTCATATTATGCATTTCCTTAACCATTTGATGCTTTGCATAGGTGTAGTGCAGAATCTGAGAGTTATCGCTGGAGTGATAGATTTTATATCCAATAACCATAGAAGCAAATATTACATCTAATTCAATGATGTCATTAATTGTCATGACTCTCTTGTTGAAAATGGAACCAGTCAAGCCTCGGTGATTGTTTGGTTCTTCACAGCTTTCAATGTGGGCAACCCGACAGATGAATTCAGACCAGTAACAATGGTTATAGCTTCTCTTGTGATCTTGAAGGGATGATTTAACCACATGAACTTGGCATGCACTTGACTTAGTATGTACTGAACCCATTCATTTTTGTCAAACATGGGAAACTTCACAATTTGCGTGAACTTCTTCTCATCCAAAGTCTTAAAATCAAGCCTTACACAAAGATCTTCTCCCACAATGTGATTTGTGTACAAATTTAACAATTGGGAGCTTCCTAATTCCTCAAAATTTGTATGAACATATGCCCTAATATCTTCAATGTGTAAAAAACCATATGAAACAGAAGAAAATGTACCTAATGGTTATGTCTCAATGGATTTGAATGGGTGCCATTTGAATTTTGGGCAGGGTTTATCCTTAATATCAACTACTAATCAAGCATTCATTTCTAGAAATTTCAAGTTCATAATTTTTGCAGATAAATACCTTTCACCGGATTAGGGTTTGATCACCAAATCACCTTCAGACTTGTATCTTGCCAAAATTCACTTGAAGAGCTCTCCAAACTTCTTCTTCTCGAAATGTAATTTGACGAATGAGGAATAGAAGTAAATTTTATATCATTTGTACACCTAACTTTTTATCACAATAAATGCTTTTTCCCTATGTCTTTCAGATACCCTGTTTTCATAGTGCAGAAGTTAACCCTTGGGACCTTCCAATTTTGCATGAATTTCCTCCACAAGTATTCCCAAAACATCTATAGATCATCGATGCAACTGATGCAATTTGCCACATCCTGGTGCCAACTATCAGCGGGGGTTAAAATATTTTTTTGAGAGCTCCCCCTAGGCCAGAGGCCTTAAACTTCCCAAAGGAATTTCCAGGACCAGATTCTGGTGTGGACTCATTTCCTGCATCAGAAACACTCTTCTTCACCCATGTCTTCTTCATGTGAGTCCTGATCTCATCCGCATTAACTTTTCCTTTTCCCTTATCATCCCTTTGCATATTTTTCCCTTGGTTTACTGGACCCTTCCTGCTTTTACAAAATCTTGCAATGTGACCACATTTGTTACAATTGTAGCACACAACATTTCTTTGTCCAAAATAGTTATTCCATTGATTTCCTCTTGATCTGCATTGATTAGCAATATGGCCAAATCTATTATAGGTATAACATCGAACATTTCTATTGAAAAAATTGCTTGTCATATTTATGCATTCAATTGACTTATGACCATACTTATTGCAATTGAAACACTGACCGGAGAATGATGGACCACTTGGATTCATTCTACTTCTACATTGAGCAGCCATATGACCAAATTTATTGCAAACAAAATAGTATCCATTGAATTTTTTAGCATTGGGTTGTCTTACCAAATACCTTCTAGCTTTGTTCATCTGATTTCCGTGCCTAAATTTCCTTTGACCAGATCCAAAGCTTTCTTCTTTCTCATATCCAATACCTTGCTTGTCATTTCCAATCTTTTGACTTTGAATCAGTTCATCAAGCTTGGCTAAGCTAATCTTGAACTTCTCCTTGTATTCATTTGCAATAGCAAGTTCATCCCTGAGAGTAACAATCTTTCTTTCAAGCTCTTCTTCATTGTTTCTAGATTGTTGCAATTCAAGCTCCAACTGATTGAATCCATCATTAATTCTGCTACATTCATCTGATTTTTCTTTCAAGGACTGAGCAAGATTCTATTCATTCTTCTTTTTCTCTTCAATCTCCTTGGCTATCCTCATCACAATAGATTCCATCTCATGCTTTAAGACAACATTATCTTTGGTGAGATTTTCACATTCTTTTGTCTTTTCCTTCAAGGCTTAACTTAGGTGTTCATCTTCCACACTTTTACTCTCTTTCTACTTGAGCTAATCACAAAGATCCTTTCTCTTTTCCCTGGACTTATTGATTTTTGTCTTTCAATGATTGAATGAATTTCTCAACATTCATGAGGCTTTGCTTTAATTCTAGACTTTAGATTTGTGGACGGTGTAAGATCATCTAATGCCACCAAAAAAGTTGTTGAAGTGAAGAGCATTTGAGAATCCATTGAATCCCACCTTCCCAAATCTTCCCCAAGCACTAGCTTCTTTTGAGGAACTAATCTTTGATACAATTTTTGGAATCAAGGAACGAGAGGGGGATGAATGCGATGTTTTGCAAAATTTGGCTTTATTAACTTGATCTTTAAACCATGGCATTGGGCAAAGAGATGAAAGAACTGCAAGGCAATCGCTACAACACCATACTTACAAAGATTTTTATGTGAAACCACAGTAGGAAAACCATGGTGGAGGTCAATCCACAATATGAGTATACTCAAAATAAGTGTTTACAAATGGGAATGCACATGCATTACAGAGCTTCTTTACCTAGAGAGCTCACTACTCAAATACAAAGGCTTATTTCCCAAAGGAAGGCCTCCTTTCCTTGTCATAGATGAACAGCTTGAGGTGGATGAAATGCTCTTGATGGCATCTGATAATGCTTGATTATAGTTTTGGTTAAGCACATAGATTACATTCTTCACATTTTGTCTGATTCTACTCTTGAAACTCTGTCTGCTTTAATTCGGATCACCAAACTCTGTTTTGCGCAAGTGAAACTGGGCACAATCGATCTATATTCCTTCTAACTTTCGCATCATATCGCAACACACATCAAAATGATATAAGTAATCGATTATATATATTTGTGACTAGAGATTACATCAACTGTATGTCGGCTTTAACAAAATATGAAAACATGTACAAACTGTCGGCCCAATCCATAAATAATTATCAATGCGAATAAAACAATGTCAGCCAAAACATACTAAGGAGCCAAAACAACATCCTCAAACATGAAACACCTTAAACAATTATGCCTCGAAGATCCACAACATGCTACACTCATCTAGTCAGCCTTTCTACATTGTTAGACTGAAAATCAATTAACCAGATCTTCAAAATTGCACACCAATCAATACGAGGCCCTATTATTCAAAGATAAGATAGTTCATACAACAAAAGACCTTCCCTGAGATCCACAACACAAAATGATAATGGGAAATTACATATGAGCCAATGTACACAACTCTGTCGGATGCCCTATTTTAGATGTGATAGTTAACACATATCTTCCGGTGCGAGAAAATACTGAAGTGAAAATAGGATTACTGACTAGGGTTTCCATCAATGACAACACCAGATGATTTGTGCAATGTCTCTTGCAAACGCAGTCTTGCATTGATATGCCCAGACTAATTCTGGCTCCTCCCAGAGACTTAATCATTTGAAAAATATTTCACCCATGTAACAAATTAAAGTCTTCCACCTTATTGTAACAAATTAAAGTCTTCCACCTTATCTACAACATCACAACCTTTTACCTTGGAAGTTGTTATGTTATCATCACAACTATCCTATGGCTTCATTACATTCCGATCCTCCAACGCTGCAAAATCTTCCCCTTTACTTTCAACTGAAAAATAAGCAATCTCCCTTGTTGGCAAATTTGGCAAACAAAAATCTGGATCCTCAAACATAAATTTATCATGAATTTCAAAGGACTCATCAAAAACAAATAGAGGGTTGGAAATAGTCAACCATTTCAAAGGTGAAAGCTTCATAGAATGAAAAGAGAGTCTAGCACTTGACCTTTTCCAACAAAATTACAAGGAGGTGAATTATCCTTTGGGGAAGAAGGAGAAGTAAATTGAAATGTAGGGGCATACCTTCCTCGTGGAGACAATTCCTCATCAACACTTGTTGAGCTAAGATCATCTTCTATTTCAATTAAATAATTTAAACTGTATACCTAGGCATACCAAAACCGACTTTCCTTCCTTTCATCTTCTTTTCTTTCCTGCAGGGGTTGTATGCTATCCAATATTGTCAAGTTCATGTTTTCAGCAGTAGGACAGAGTTGACTTGTAACATTCAGGGAACCAGAGAATTTGCAGACAGACGTTGGGCGAACAATAACAAGCTTATTGGTATCATCTAGCTTTCATTTTCCCACAGTGATCAAATCATTCTCAATACTTACTACTTCAAGTTGAGCCCTTTCAATCCAATGAATTTTATCTATTTTTAATATGAGCTAGACATCAAGATCAAGCACAAAAGTAAATACATGAAACTAAATTATCTTGATTGGTTGTTCTGGTGTGAGAATCTATTGAAGAGATTGATTAAAATGATAAACAAAATCTCTCATAGGCTCTCTTCTTTATTTCACAATATGAAAGAACTATTGTAGCAAGGAAACAACATCGACAAGACTTTTGAAGTGTTGGATTATTTTTTTATGAAGAATACTCCAACTAGTTATACAACCCTTCTATAGTATTCTAAACCACTCTGCTGCTTTTTCAATTAAACTATCAACAAAAAGCCTCACGAAGACATCTTCTTCTTGAACTCCTAGAATTCCACTTACTGCGGTCATGGCTAGGATGTGTTCCTCTGGATCTTGTGTGTCTCTACCGGAAAATTTTGGGAATCTTTTTCTAGAGCCACATGGAAAGTCATTGCATTGTGATAGGGTGAAGGTCCAATACAGTTACCCTAGGGAATTGAATCCATAGGTATTCAGACTTTCCAACTCCTAACGGAGTAAAGGGTGGTAGCCCTAGGTTAATCCCTAGGTGGCAAATGAGTTGGAGGGGAATTTTGTGGCTGATAAGGGTGTTGATCCAAATGTTGATTAAGATGTTGATTTGGGCGTTGATTGGGATAATGGGGTGGATCATCATAATATTCAAAAACCAATCTTGGAGGGCTTTCAATCAGGGGTATAGGTAGATGTCGGTCCCTCTCTTCTTCTTCCAAGACAAGATTGGCTTGCATATAATTTTTTGCGCTCCTTCTGTACCTCCAAGCAAGCGTATTTAATTGTGATATAATATCCTCCTGTTCTTCCTGAATCCAGTCCAAATTAGGTTGAAGTACAAGAAATACATTATAATGGGGAAGTACCATCTTGCTACATGACATGACCTAGAAACTTATCAAAAATTATAATTTGTTTCTTTCCCTAGTGGAGTTTCCAAAAATCTATTAGCGAATGGATTGGTCTTTTAGGAATATATCTTAAATTATCAACTCTATAACCTATAACACACTGGGACCAAGCCGCTAACAACTCTAGAAATGTCACAATCATATTTGTGACTTTCCTCTAAATTTTAGAGGTACAACTCCCTCTTATGATTCAATCAATAAATAATATGCTTTTTACTAGAAAGCAATAAAGGTGACAAACATTGACTTATAAAAATGATGCTAATATGCAATAAGCTTCAAGAAATTCATTAATCAATTGGCACACATACTAGAATGAAGAATGACCATTTAAATGGAAAAAGAAAGCATTCATAATTGCAATAATGAATTAAATACAACAGAGTAGATTTCTCATCGAAAATATGCTCTAAATATGCACATGACACACATACCAGTATGGTCAACATTACATTCAAGACTCATAATTCACAGATTGTAAGTTATTACAACATGAATAAAATTGAAAATGAAATAAGTTGTTCCTCTCTTGATTACAACACAATGCACCCTCAAGAATTTGGACCCTCACTCAATTGTTCTCCACCCAAATATATAGGGGTCTCTCTCCTTGCTTTAACAGTTACTAATCAGTTGCTAAAGATAGCAACACTTTCTTGCTATTTAACTGTCTATCTTGAAAATCGATAGACAGGAAATAATTAATGGCTGGAATATTACATTGCCAATGATATGACTTAGGCGATAACTGAACCTTTCTTGTTTTCAATTCTACCTCGTGGCCACCAATTCTTGTGCAGTTAGCATGCTTCAAAAACCACACATTAAATAACTATCTTAGGGGTACAATGGAGTCACATGTGCAAGCTATTCCGTCGAAGGATCAATTGGGAACATTAATTAAATCTTGGTCACATCAACAATTAATTTTGACCGCATTGCCATCCTATCATCCGATCAATCTTAAAGAACACTAGTTCAAATGTCTCTCCAAATCTCCATAAATTTGGTAGACACATCCAAACTTCACCATCCTGAAGTATCCAACATGGCAAGTGCTCAGAGCGACAAAGTTTCAATGAATGACTTCATCATCTTTGAGGAAATTGAGTGCAGTCCGCTCTTTAGGGGATTGTCCAATCAACTGAGATAGGTCTTCATTTTCCAGAGTGAGAAAAAAGAGATGTTGTACAATATATTGGGAGAGGCATTTTTGAACCAAGTGCATGTACACAATGCTACGTTTCTCGAGATTTTTGTGTATACCGTCATTTGCACCTCTAGACATCGAGATTGGGGAAAGAGGGCAGTAGAGCACCTGGTTAGACCTGAGTTTCATCATAGAGTTAATGTAGCTATCGTCAGTCTCAACAACTACCCAAGAAGAAAACTAGTTGGTGACACCATCTGCATCATGATTGTAACTCAGGATGAAGTTACCGAGGAAGCTGTAACCCTTCTCCATGCAGGGCTAGTGAGGAATGACATGGGGTTGTTTGCCCAATTCCTGCAGTCTCATGAAAATCTACTTTCACCCACCCAGATAGAGCACCTTCAAGTGGTGGTAGAATGAATCCACGTGCTTATTTTTTCTCTCTATGTTTAAAAAAATATCATTTTGATGCCCCCAATTTTGTAATCAAACAACAAATTTTGTAATGATATATATATATATATATATATATATATATATATATATATATATATATATATATATATATATATATATATATATATATATATATAATAAAATTATAATTTTTGATATTCTAGAGTTTGCATTCTTTTTGAGCAATTTTACTTTTAATTTTGTTTGTTGTATCTTTGATGTCATCCATTTATGTTCATTTTTGCATCAATGGGTTCATTGCTCGAAACTAAAATGCATCTTAACAAAAAAAATTGCACTGTAATTGCCTTAGTTTCTTTTGAATAATGCTCTTGAGGCGGTAAAATGGGAAGTTCACAAAACCACGTAAAACACCACCAATGGTTGTAAAAACCGCTCAAACTCTTTCCCAAACTTGAAAACTTCAAAAATCTATCATTGGCGGTCTTTTCAGCCAGTTCACGAACTTCGAGTACGGACCATTGGCCTTCAAATTAAAGACTTAGAGTGCATGGGAAGTTATGAAAAATTTGCAATACACCGCCTGTGAGAAAATAAAGAACAAAATAATGAAGGGTGGTAAAAGGGGAAGTTAGATGAACTGGTAAAATCACCACCCAAGTTAGCAACAACTCGTAAAACATCACCCAACTTATAAACTTAACCAAAAGTTTAAATGCAAATGTCAATTTTGAGAGTGGTGACCTAAAATTAAGGTAATAGTGGCTCTGATTGGGGACAAGGACTGAAAAAGGATGTAGCAAGGAACCCAGAGATGTTATGACTAGTCCTATATCCATTGGGCACATAGTCGAGGAGAAAAGAGGAACAAAACCAAAACAAACACACCAAAAAGCAACTATTTACAAGGTAGGATGAAACCTACCAAGAAATGAGAGAAGGACTGCTCACACAAAACTGTTGACAGGCTGAGAGAAGAATGACCCAGACATGAAAAGGCCTGTCCATGTATGCATCTTCTGAAGTAAGGTAGAGATTAGAAATACCCAAACATGGGAACCTTAGAAGAAGAATCCACCATCCTTAATGTCCCCAAACAACCATCTTTCATCATAGATCTCTTCTTGATGCAGACAGTCCTGCATCGATATGTCTAGACTAATTTTGGCTCCTCCCTGAGACTTAATCATTTGAAAAATCTCCCGCCCTTGTAAAAAATTAAAGTCTTCCACCTTATCTACAACATCACAAAATTTTACCTTGCAAGTTGTTATGTTATCATCACAACTACCCTGTGGCTTCATTACATTTCGATCCTCCAACCTTGCAAAATCTTCCCCTTTACTTTCAACTGAAAAACAAGAAATCTCCCTTGCTGGTGAATTTGACAAACAAAAATTTGGATCCTCAAACATAAAATTATCATGGATTTCAAATGACTCATCAAAAGCAAATAGAGGGTTGGAAATAGTCAACCATTTCACTCCATCTTTTGTGTCTTATCCTGAGGGATCTTCGTTATCCTTCTCAATTGCACATGTTGTTTCAAAATTTTCAAAGGTGAAAGCTTCATACTCTCGAATGAAAAGAGATTTTGACAATTGACCTTCTCCGACAGAGTTACAAGGAGGTGAATTATCCTTTGGGGAAGAAGGAGAAGTAATTTAAAATGTGGGGGCATACCTTTCTCATGAAGACAAGTCCTCATCATCACTTGATGAGCTAAGATCATTTTCTATTTCGATTGAAGAATTTAAATTGTATGCCTGGGCATGCCAAAACTGACTTTCATTCCTTTCATATTCTTTTCTTTCTTATCGGGGTTGTATGCTATCCAATATTGTCAAGTTCATGTTTTCAGCACTAGGACAGGGTTGATTTGTAACATTCAGGGAACCAGAGAATTTGTAGATAGACAGTCGTTGAACAACAACAAGCTTATTAGTATCATCTAGCTTCCATTTTCCCATAGCGATCAAATCGTTCTCAATACTTATTGCTTCAAGCTGAGCCTGTTCAATCCCTTGAATTTGATCTCTTTTTAACATGTGCTGGACATTAGGATCAAGTGCAAAAGTAAATACATGAAACTAAATTATCTTGTTCGGTTGTTCTAGTGTGAGAATTTGTTGAAGAGATTGATTAAAATGATAAACAAAATCTCTCATAGGCTCTCTTCTTTATTTCACAATTTGAAAGAACTGTTGTAGCAAGGCAACAACATTGACAGGACCTTTGAAGCTTTGGAGATTTTTTTTATGAAGGATACTCTAGCTAATTATACATCCCTTCTATAGTCTTCTAAACCACTCAGCTACTTTTTTAATTAAACTATCAACAAAAAGCCTCATGAAGACGTCTTCTTCTTGAACTCCCAAAATTCCACTTACTGTAGTTATGGCTAGGATGTGTTCCTCTGGATCTTGTGTGTCTCTACTAGAAAATTTTGGGAATCTTTTTCTAGATCCATGGGACAAGTTATTGCGTTGTTATAGGATGAAAGGTCCACTACAGTTACCCTAGGGAATTGAAGCCATAGGTATTCAGAGTCGCCAACTCCTAATGGAGTAAAGGGTGGTACCCCTAGGTTAATGCCTACATGGCAGATGAGTTGGAGGGGGATTTTGTGGCTGATAAGGGTGTTGATTCAAATGTTGATTAAGATGTTGATTTGGGCATTGGTTGGGACGACGAGTGGATCGTCATAATATTCAAAAACTAATCTTGGAGGGATTTCAATCAGGGGTCTAGGTGGCTGTTGAGCTCACTCTTCTTCTTCTTCCAAGACAAGTTTGGCTCGCATAAAATCTGTTACACTCCTTATGTATCTCCAAGCAAGCATATTTAATTGTGATATAATATCCTCCTATTTTTCCTGCATCTAGTCCAAATCAGGTTGAAGTACAAGAAATACATTATTATGGGGAAGTACCATCTTGTTGCATGACACGATGGCAACTTATAAAAAAATATAATTCGTTTCTTTCCCCAATAGAGTCACCAAAAATTTGTTAGTGAATAGATTGGTCTTTTAGGAATATATCTTAAATTATCAACTCTATAACTCATACTACATTGGGACCAAGCCACTAATAGCTCTGAAAAATGTGATAATTGCATTTGTGACTTTCCTTTGAATTTTAGAGGTACAACTCCCTCTTATGATTTAATCGATAAACAATATGCTTTTCACCATAAAGCAATAAAGGTGACAAACATCAACTCATAAAAATGATGCTAATGTGCAATAAGCTTCAAGAAAGTCATTAATCAACTAGCACAAATACTAGAATGATGAATGACCATTTAAATGGAAAAAGAAAAGATTCATATTTCTAATAAATGAATTAAATTCAGCATAGTAGATTTCTCACAGAAAATATGCTCTAAATACACACATGACACACATACCAGTATGATCAACATTACATTCAAGACTCACAATTCATAGATTGCGAGTTATTACAACATGAATAAAATTAAAAATGGAATAAGTTGTTCCTCTCTTGATTACAACATAGTGCACCTTGAAGAATTCAGACCTTCACTAAATTGTTCTCCACCCAAATATAGAGGTCTATCTCCTTTCCTTCATGATTACTAATCAGTTGCTAAACATAGCAACACTTTCTTGTTGTTTAACTGTCTATATTGAACATCGATAGACAAGAAACAATTAATGGTTGAAATGATTACATCGCCAATGATATGACTTAGGTGATAACCAAACATTTCTTATTTTAAATTTTGCCCTGTGGCCGCCAATTCTTGCACCATGCAGTTAGCATGCTTCACAAACCACACATTAAATAGCTATCTCAGCAGTGCAATGGAGTCACACATGCAAGTTGTCCTGTCGAAAGATCAAATGGGAACATTAATTAAATCTTGGTCACATCAGCAGTTAATTTTGACCGCATTTCCATCCTATCATCCAATCAATCTTGAAGAACACTGGTTCAAATGTCTCACCAAATATCTATAAATTCAGTAGGCACATCCACACTTCACCATCCTGAAGTATTCAACATGGGGAGTGCTCAAAGAGATGAAGTGTCAATGAATTACTTCATCGTCATTGAGGAAATTGAGTGTAGTCCCCTCTTTAGGTGATTGTCTAACCAGCTGAGAGATTTCTTCATTGCCTAGAACGAGATAGAAGAGGAGATGTTACACAGTAGACTGGGAGAGGCATTTTTGAACCAGTGCATGTACACAATGCTACACTTCTCGAGCATTTCGTGTATACCGTCATTTGCACCTCTGGATGTTGAGATTGGGGAATGAGAGCAGCAAAGCGCCTGGTTAGACCTGAGTTTCATCATAGAGTTAATGTAGCTATCATCGGGCTCAACAACTACCCATGAAGAAGACTGGTTGATGATGCCATTTGCATCGTGACTGCAACTCAGACTGAAGCCACTGAGGAAGTTGTAACCCTTCTCTGTGTAGGGCTGGTGAGGAATGACATGGGGCCATTTTCCCAATTCCTGTAGTCTCATGAAAATCTACCATCACTTGCCTAAATTGAGCGCCTTTAGGTGGTGGTAGAAGGAATCCGCATGCTTATGTTTGCTCTCTATGTCTAAAGAAAATCATTTTGACGCCCCCAATTTTGTAATCAAACAAAAAAAATTGTAATATCCTCAATATATATATATATATAAAATAAAATTATAGTTTTTGATATTCTGGTGTTTGCATTCTTTCTAAACAATTTTATTTTTAATTTCATTTGTTGTATCTTTGATGTCATCCATTTTTATTCATTTTTGCATCTAGGGAAAACCCCAATTGTCGTTCATGATCCAATTGTTGTTTACTCCTTGTTCACCTGACCCCCCAATAACCGTTTACATTTTAGTCATTACATTGTTTTAATTATGCCAATAAAAATTTACAAATTACACCAATATATGTTCACTATTGAATGTGTAGTTGACCAAAAAAAATAAAACACATTGAAAACTATTGAAAACACCTTAAATTTTTGTGGTTTTTTATTGGTTGTCTAAATGAACAGGTACTGGTGAAGTGGTAAAGATGTAGGGGACGGAGGTTTAAAAACACCCTTTTTGAGCACCTTTCGCTTTACGGGTTCCACAAGGCGTGTTTTAAATACCTAAAAGCCAAAATTTTCTTTTTAAGGTCCTAACTCGCTTACGGAAGCTTCCTTTTTTCTTTTGAACGACCTATTTTCCTCTCCCATCTGCCGCCGGGTTATGACGGCATCGGTATGTTTCTTATGGGTTCATGTGCCAAATACATCTTAACAAAAAAAACTGCATTGTCATTGCCTTAGTTTCTTTTGAAAAATACTCTTGAGGCGGTAAAATGGGAAGTTCACAAAACCACGTAAAACACCACCAATGGTTGTAAAAACCGCTCAAACTCTTTCCCAAACTTGAAAACTTCAAAAATCTATCATTGGCGGTCTTTTCAGCCAGTTCACGAACTTCGAGTACGAACCATTGGCCTTCAAATTAAAGACTTAGAGTGCATGGGAAGTTATGAAAAATTTGCAATACACCGCCCGTGAGAAAATAAAGAACAAAATAATGAAGGGTGGTAAAAGGGGAAGTTAGATGAACTGGTAAAATCACCACCCAAGTTAGCAACAACTCGTAAAACATCACCCAACTTATAAACTTAACCAAAAGTTTAAATGTAAATGTCAATTTTGAGAGTGGTGACCAAAATTAAGGTAACACCTTTGTTCTGTATTCATGTAGGAAAAAATATTGTATGAAGGAGTTTTGTGGAAACCCTCAATGAAGTCATGTGATTCCCATGTTATGTGAGTTTATTTTGAAAAGGGGAAATTAGAATAAAATCATGTCTTTGAATGATATACTTGCATATTTTAAAAATAAGCTCATGATGTGTGTATTGGAAATATTTTGATGGTAAATAGAGGGTTAGTGATTCATACTGTTGCATATGTTATGGAAGTTTATGTGGTTTTTGTAGGCCTATCAATATTGCCTAACCGATAAGGGAATTAAAATTATATGTTAAAGTCTGATAATAAGCATTAATCGAACATTAGAGAGATAAGGGTTATGTTGAGAGGATTAATGTCTTGTTGAATTCATCAAACTGTGAGATAATGGTTAAGGGGGGATTAGGTTTTTAGTGAAAGTTTTTCTCATATGAGTTGTCAATTTGGTTTCCTTGTATTCTCAAATGTCATAATGCATAATTCATATCAGTTCCAGCCATGTCCTTAGAGAATACCTTTCTCTGTGGGAAGATACAAACCATTAAATTTTAATGGTATTCAAGGTTTCCCAAACCCTGTTCCTAATGAAGTTAGGGAATACTTGCCAAAGTTATATGGAAATAGTTTTGAATTAGCAAGTTGTAGCGTCATAAATTGTCACCCTTAATAATTTCACACCTAATTAAACACCTAATTTCCCAATTATTGAGCCTCATTAAACACCTAATTTTCCAAATTATGCATTCTATATCCTATTTTTATTGCTTTCCAATAAATTACAAGCATATAACAAAGTCATTGATTTAATGTTTTGCTTCCGACACCTAAAATTTTGGAAAATAGGGCTAGGATTGGGATGCCCTTTGGTGTTTGAGTCCCCCATTTTTTTGGGATCCAAATTTAAATATGTTGGTGTCAACATTTCAACATTTGAAATTCAACTTGCAAATGTTGGGATTCCTACTGTCAAGTACTTTAGAGTGTTTGGAAGAAAATGCTATATCAGAAGAGATGATGAAAACTTAGGAAATTTTGATGCAAGGTTCAATGAAGGTATCTTCCTTGGATATTCTACTAAGAGCAAAGCTTACAGATGCTACAATAAATGATTGAGAAAGATTGTTGAAAGTGCAAGTGTTAAGGTTGATGAATATTTGAGGAATTCAGTGGTAGTAGATGGATATGAATCAGATGAACCTACTTGTGGAGAAGAAGAAGAAAAAGCTAAGGAAAAAGAAGTACAAAATGAAGAGGAAGAAGCTCTGAAAAAGACCCTTAAGACCCCTAAGTATGTGCAAAGAAATCATTTTGAAGAATAGATCATTGGAGACAAAAGAAAAGGTGTGTTGACAAGAAGAAGAGTTGTTGAATCAGAGGTAAATCTATGTTTACTTTCTAGAGTTGAACCTAAAACAGTGAACGAGGCATGCAAAGATGAACATTGGATGAAAGCAATGGAAGAAGAACTTATGCAAATTGAGAAGAATCAGACTTGGGAACTGATTCTTAGACCTAAAAGCAATAATATAATTGGAACTAAGTGGGTATTCAGAAATAAGCTGAATGAGAATGGAGAAGTGGTAAGAAACAAGGCAAGGATTGTGTATAGGGGATATGCACAAGTTGAAGGAATAGACTTTGAGGAGACATTTGCTCTGGTGGATAGAGTGGAAGCAATCAGGATGTTTTTGGATTTTGTTGCACACAAGTATTTTAAAGTTTAATAGATGGATGCAAAGTATGCTTTCTTGAATGGAGAATTGGAAGAAGAAGTCTACATGGAACATCCAAAAGGATTTCAGTTGTTAGATAAACCTAATATGGTCTACAGATTGAAGCAGGCATTGTATGGATTAAAGCAAGATTTTAGAGCTTGGTATGCAAGGTTAGATAGATATTTGATACAACAAGAATTCAATAAAGGTACCATAGATAGTAATATTTACTTCAAGGTTGAGAAAGATCAAATCTTGATAGTGGTTTTGTATGTTGGTGACATAATTTTTGGAGGAAATGAAGCTATGTGTAAGAAGTTTGCAGAAGAGATGCAAAAAGAGTTTGAGATGTCTATATTTGGGGAGATGAATTTCTTCCTTGGGTCACAGATTGATCAAACATATAAAGGCAGATTCATTTGACAATCAAAGTATGTTAAAGAAATGTTGAAGAAGTTTGGAATGGAAGACCAAACCAGTATGTACTCCTATGGTTACTGGCTGCAAACTGAGTAAGAATGATGAATCCCCTAAGGATGATCAGAGCAAGTATAGACCTATGATTGGTGGACTGCTATATCTAACTACTGCTAGATCAGATATCATGCATGCAAATTGTCTTATGGATAGATTTCAAGAAGAACCTAAAGAGACACATGTTGTAACTATGAAAAGGATATTCAGATATTTAAAGGGCACTCCAAATTATGGCTTATGGTATCCTAAGGATACTGATTTCACATTGAGCACTTACACAAATCTAGATTGGGTTGGTTGTGTGGATGATAGGAAAAGTACAAGTGGTGGTGCATTATTTCTTGGATGTAGATTGGTATCATGGCTAAGTAAGAAACAAGATTTTGTTTCTTTATCCACTGTAGAGGCTGAGTATATTGCAACAACATCTTGTTGCACACAAGTATTGTGGATGAGACAAATATTGAAGGATATCAGGGTGATGTATGATGAGCCTATTTCTATCTTTTGTGATAATACAAGTGCAATCAACATTTCTAAGAACCCTATGATGCATTCAAGTACAAAGCATATATCAATTAGGTATCACTTTTTGAGATAAAAGGTTGTGGAGAATAAAGTGAAGCTTGAATATGTACCTACAAAGGATCAGATTGTTGACATATTTACTAAGGCTCTTCTTAAGGATACTTTTGAGTATCTTCGGGAGAAGTTGGGGGTTACTGCCCTTCCTTCTTTGAACTAGATGCATATGGAGATGCATCAATCCAGTGGATCTATGGATTCATTCCCTGTCTAGATTGATGTTGGTGGTTACCTCTCAGGGGGAGTAGGTAGTGACATTGTTGTAGTATGGAATATATGTTGTCATTTTTCCAATTGATTGGTGTGTACTCCTAAGGGGGAGCATTCAGATAAGTAAAAAGTATCTTGGTTTAATGTCAAAGGGGAAGAACAATGTAAAAAAATTTATCCTTTGCCATTGATGTCAAAGGAGGAGAGAAAGAGAGTCATGCAAAAAAGAAAAAGGTTGAAAGGGGGAGAGGTAGTAGAGAGAGAATCTAATGTTGTGTATGTTGTCTTTGATGGTTTTTCACATCTTGTGTTGCCATCAATGACAAAGGGGGAGATTGTTTCAATTATGAAGGTGTTGTCATTAATGTCAACAAGCTTGTGTTGTCACTGGTGATAGTTGTGCAATGGTTGAGAGAGATTGTTGCTTTGATTAGTTGCATTATGTTGTCATCAGTTAAGTTGCTAATGCTAACCTCTGGTGTTGCTTTGATAAGCTTATGTTTATGATTGTGGTAGTGATAAATATGTTGAGGATATTTAGAAAATATATAAAATGAAAAAAACAAAGTGTTGCATAGGTGTTCTGGTTTTGCTTCACATTTCTTCTAGGTTGAAGATCTGCTTGTGTGGTTTGGATATGTTGGTTAGAGGTGTTTAGAGTTTCTATATCCAAATTTTTTGCTTCTAGATCAACATGCAGAAGAATATATGTTCACCAATATGTGAATTGGTTTTGGAGTGTTGCTTACATAGGTGTTTGGGAGAAATTTTCTTGCTTTACATTTCTCCGTAATCGCTCTTTAGGTCTTGCAATTTTTAAGGTATGTTGATGGTGTTGATCTCTTGCCTACGTCAAAAGGATTCGTGGTCTGGTGCTCAGGAAGATGGATTTATTGTTATAGTGTTTAGCAGTATAGTTTGAGTGTACAAAATGTGTACATTATGAAGGTGTGAATTGTTGTGAAGGAGTTTGATGGATTTCAGGATGTTAGAGGAATATTCTAGATCATGATGAAGCATGGTATGTAGTTTGCAAGTTGTCCTTGAATTTGAGGAAGTGTGTACTTCTAATTTGAATGGTGTTTGCATGGGTAATGTCTGACCTAGTGTTTACACTACATTAAAAGATGTTTGAGTATTGATGAAGGCATAACATGGTGTGTGAGTGTTGGTTTGGGTCCCAATTAAAGTTTTGTATTTTTCCACTTTCATTCGTATCCACCATGGGAATGCTCAATGCCAACCTATTTTGAAATTGTAAAATGTAAAGGTGCATGTAGCTGACTTGAGGATGTTTTTCGAGTTGAGGATGGTATAAATGCAAGGTGAGTTGATGTGAGATGGTGTGTGGAATAGAATTGTGTGTTGTGATGTGAAATTAAGTGTAGAGTTGAAAAATGTAGTGTGAGCTATAATGCAAGATTGCTAAATGCAGTGAGCTGAGGTATCTTGATTTCTTGGAGGCTGTGAGTGTTGTTGGAGCTATTGTGGTGGATTCTTCGTTGCATTGAGATTGTGTTCTCTGTGTAACATTATATCTTCTTTCTTCTTTCTATTTCGATAGTGAGCCTAGGTTGTGAGCCTTTCTAGACAGTGTTTCCTATTTTGGTGGTGAGCCTCTTTGTACTCGTTTTGCAATTAATTATATTGTGAGATAATCCTCATCGTGGTTTTTCCCTTCTAGGGTTTTCCATGTAAATTTGGTGTTCTCTTGTGTATGGTGTTTTTTCAGTTTTTGTTATCTGCTTTTCATGTTTAAACATTATAACAGATTAAGGGTTTAATGAATGCATGTGGATCTGATTACTGTTGAGGGTTTTGATGTTTTAATTTGGTACAACTAATTTGGACAACATAAGGTGGACCTAAATTCAATTTACATGAAACGTGTAATAGGTCGGTCCAATTTCAAATTTATTGCTGCCAAAATAACATGATACCATGTGCTACCACAAGAACCTTAACTAGGTCCTATCCTAACACCAAATGCAAGATTTTAATTCCACACATTACTAGCCATTACCACACATGCCTTGAACTTCTAACATGTTGAAAAACCTTCTATCACTTCAAACTTGTTGCACGCTAAACATATCCTTTGGAAACTCAAGAAACTGATAGAACTAGTGTAGACATACTCTCCTTCCAAACCGTAGAGCAAAAATACATTTTTGAATGAAATTCCAACCATATTTGTATTTCTAGAGAAATCTCTCTACCCAAAAGATTTCTTTGCACAGACTTCTAGACCACCACAGTCATTCTGATTGCATATTTTGCATGGTATAATAATCATACAATACCCACCAACTCCCAAAAAGGCATTCATGCTAATAAAAATTATGATGTTACTTGATATAGGGTCTGATTGATGAAACAAGTTCTTCATGCTTAACACCTCTGGATACATAGCATGCATATACAATAAGGGAATATAATGATAATTCTAGTACTATATAATATTTTTTTATCTTTGATAACCTTAACAACAATGACATCTTTGATAGCTTTGACACCCTTTGACAACATTCTTCTTCATCAATGACAACCTATGTTCAAAAAGGTTTACGTCTCCTTGGATTCCCCTAACCATTCTCATGGTGAATGCATCATTCACCCTTCTAAAATATTTGTCTCTTTTCTAACTAAAGCTTATCATAGTAGTCATAGATTTGAATGTTTGGATCTTGGAATTCAATTGGTCTCAATCTTGGCCATGGTCTTGTGTTGGCAATAGTGTAGAATAGGTAAGAAGACATGTAGAAAAACCTATTCAAGAGAAATTGAATAATCATTGAATGCATTTGATTACATATGAACTGGGCCAAATCTAAATACTACTCACCATGAATGACAATTTGTGTGAAGAAGTACATCCAATCCTCAAAATCATGGGCCCTTTTATTACCTCTCAACCTATGAAGGAGCACAATTATGTCAAAAATATTATTTTGCAAAATGAGTTCTATGCAACATCTTAGGCAATTGGGATTTACCCTTTTTAGGTGTATCAAACCACTCATAAGTGATGATATTATTATACTACCCTTTCTTTTCTTGGAACAACCGATAAGAGGAATTGAAGTCAAATTTTGTATACGCTTCCCTCTCAGGTATTTTCAAACATGAAGTGAAGGTATCCCTATCAATCCTCACATCCAATCAATTATCATTCATTCTAATCTCCCTAGTCTATGGGTTGTAATGATTTATACATTCCAACACCAGGTTCATACACTACACTACTACTGGGAAAGTTGTAGCTTGTAGCAATCCGCTTTTAATCAAACAATGAGTAATTGGGGTCTGTCACTTGCCAATTCTTTCCAAAAATTTATCCAAGTTAATATGCCCTAATTTTGTATCCCTAATCTCTGGTAATGTGCTTGATAATCCCAAAAAAATGCTTGTAGCCCAAATATTTAAAATTCATGGCTAACAAAATCCTAATCAACATAGAGGCAATTTGTACCCACAAGCAACTAAATTCCATTTTATACAAGAAACTAAATAATATGTGATTCTTTCAAATGACTAGGGAACTTATAAACTATTTTTAATGAATTTGTGACTAAGTAGTAGAAACACTATACCTCTAAATTATGCTCCTGCATTGCAAAAGTTGTTGCACGTATATTTTTACAATTTCACCTTTTTGTCTCTCATGGAATTCTTCTTTGAATGCTCATTGAAATGAGATCTTGAATAACTTAATTCCCACATAAATGTCTTCAATTATTGCCCAAGGGTGGTAGATAGTCATTAATGGCACCCTTAATGATTGGTGCATGTGAGATTTCCTATCTCACACTTCATTCTAACAATATTTTGAAATTTTGAAAAAGAACGGCTATGAAAGTTATGTGAAGAATTGGGAAATTTTGAAAACCTCATTGGAAATTGCCTTAGGTTTTGAAACCTTTTTTGTGAAACTTATTCTTTCTAAAACATTATCCAAAAATCTCACCTTTACCAATGTGAATGATTTTGACAATTCTCATGGTTTTGACAACCTCGTTGAGGTTTGACAGAGGTTTCAAAACCTTTGTACGACTCTAAAATATTTATTTTAATCTTCAACATTTGTGCAACCATTCTTCAAAATTAAAAAAATGAGACTAAAACCACATGCTTTTTGGAGAAATGAAAGGTTTTGACAACCTTTTTGGGGTTCGACGAAGGTTTCAAAACCTATGTTAAATTCCTAAACTTCACTCAGTTGACCATAAATCAAGTTTATCTTTCTCATTATTAGCATTTGCTAAGGTTATGAGAATTGCTTTAGGTTCCGACATAGTTTTGAAACCCTTGAATAGACTGATCAAAAGGAAAAATTAGTCTTGATTATAAGACATTGGGGTAAAACAAAGTTGTGACAACTAGAGTGGAACTCAACAAGGTTACGAAAGCCAAAGGACAAGATGAGACTCCAAGATAAAGTAAATTTATAGAATTGAACAGGGTTTTTAGGGGGGTGAAAAAAATTGTGGTAACAATGTTTATTGTGGAACGATTGATTTAGGTTAGGGTGTTTAGCCTAGATCCCATTTCACCATCTAATAGAAGTATTATTTCAATTCAATTTGTGAGTGATGTTGATATCTATGGAATGTTTAGAGTGATTGGAGAACTCTATTAATGTTCATTTGATAAGGTATCAGTCTAAACGTTGAGAGTTAGCGAAGAAATTTATGGTTTCTTGCATAGGAAGAAACATAAGAAATCTAGGAAAAAGTATGGTAATTCAATTGTTTTTAATTTTGAAAATTTTCCATGATGAGTATGAATAATTTGGAGAACAAATTGATTCTGATTTTTTTATAAAAAAATGAGAATAGGGAATTTGATTTGTGTATTTAGAAACGTATGTATATGTTAAGAAAACATGAAAAAGGATAACCTAGGTAAGAGGGTTTTCTAAATAAACAAGGGTTTGATAATTTGGATCTTAATGTATGATTCTATAATTGAATGTTAATTATTATATTTGGATAGTGTTCTCTTGTTTTTATGTGAAATATAATGCAATTATGAAATTGGGGAAATTGGAAGCATAGGTGAAACTAGTCATTATAATTTTTTATGGGAGATCAAAGAGAAAACATGGGAAATGTAATGAGAGACCAAGAAATGGAGTTTTGGAACCAAATGAATTCACTATATTTCTAAATCCCATGTATAAGATGTAGGTTTGGAATTTATTATATACTATGTTTGAACTATTAATGAATGGTTAGAGTTGATACATTTTGATGTTTGATGCACTTTCTTTGACTTTATTATTACGATGATATTACCTTGATGAATACCCATGTTCCCAACTTAGGTTGGTGATACATTGTCTCCTTAGTGAGCTAAGAACCTATATGATTATAAAATGGTATTTGCAAATCCTTTGTAAGTAGTAATCTAAATGATTACATGTTAGAGTGACTTGATGTTTTAATCTCAGAGGCTTACTGGTTTAGTCACTCATTGTGAGGATATTGGTTTTGTATATGGGTGTCCCTTTGTAAATTTTGGCAAATATTGACAATTTTGATATCATTTTTGGATTTTTTAAACTTTCAATGTTATTTTATCTTAACTCACAATTTAGTTTTTGTGGAGATTGTCTTGTTAGTGATATTATATATTTTTAATTGATTCCCCAATTTGAATGGGTGAGATAATCTCTTTAATGATATTGGAATACTATGATAGGTACTAAATGAGTTAAGAATATGTCATGAATTATATTCCAAGGTTCTATTACACTTGATTACCATATTTATATTGAGTATCTTGGCTACCATTTTATTGAAAAGATTAATTTGGAGTAGAATAATTTACACATCCCCATCCTACATGCATACATATTGTTGTCATCTTCTCTACTTTATTTCAAGCACATTTGAATACCATCATCCTCTTAACGTAGGTTTGTATGAGGATTGAATCTTGGTATTCTTGCCATAGGCACTACATCACATATGCTCTAGTTCTCTCATTAGCAAAAAGTCTAGAGGTAAAAAATTCTTGTATTTGTAGATATGTGACTTAACTTTGTTGGTATACATGTGACATTTTACCTAGTGAGATAACATGTTCTATGGTTGGTATAGTTGGCATGCTTTCTTACTAAGGCAATTGGTACGGTACACTCATATCACGTATGAGTCTATTCTTTCTGAGAAGTCGAGGCCCATCCCATCCCATAATAATCATTCGTTGAGAGGTAGAGCGAGATATGAGATATGAGATATGAGATTGCATCATTCGTCGAGCGAGTCGAGTATATCAATCAATCATTCGTCGAGACCTAGGATTACCGGGCGAGTATATCAATTCAATCATTCGAAATTGCCAACTATAACTATAGGGATAGGGAGATAGGGCGTCATGGTAGGGAGGAGAAACGGCGGTCTGTGGTGGGTGGACCAACAGACTAAAAACTCAGTGATGCTAGAGTGATAGCAAAAGCAGCCAGTACTCGAGGAAAGAGCATCCGTGGTACACTACATAGTTTGGATTTGACATCTTGGTATGGTATTAGATATTTTGTAGTGTTGGAGTGAGATTGTATTATATGATTTTTATAGTTTTACCTTAACTCTATCTTGTGGTGCTTTTAATCATGTTCCTATTCTTGTTTTTATGTCATGTTTTGAATGTGTGTTAACTGCTTGTTGTTATCATATGTCTTGTGTTCTTGTATTTTTGGTGATTGTAAGTTGGTTTCACATGTTGAAATAAGGGATTGTGCTAAGGTGATGGGATACATGTATTATGGGGTGCATGCTACTCTATCTTGAGTATGTGTTGATTTTTTAATCCACATGACATCAATTAGTAAGAGATCTTGTAGTATGGGATGCAAGTAGTAATTTTTGGGATGTTGCATGATTGTATGGTGTTGGTTGAGATAAAAATAGTTGCAACATATTTATGAATATTGTAATGAGGTATTAATTCTATAAATGTTGTATCTTATCTTGTATGTACCTTGCATTGTATAAGATACAACAATAATGACATTGAATCCCGCTTCTTACTCAACCATGAAACCAATCTACTTCCAAGAAAGAAAGCACAACCACTTGTACTTCTTCTATCATCTGTACAACCTACAAAAAATAGTTCAACTTCTTGGTGAACGAGGATAAAAAAAAATGATTTGGCATGGGAGGGGGGTGAATCAAGTAATGAAATGTTGGCCTATTGTTACAATGCAGGTTGACATGTTTTAATGTGAATGATTGTGTGAAGATTGTTGACTAAATATTAATAAGCACTAAAAATTCAAAAAATATGGAGAGGGGAAGAATCTAAATTATCGTTTAGAACAAAAATTGAGGGTAAGATCAAAGGATTGTGGTTCAAATGATATTTATATGCTTGACTTGATGTGTTATTGTGATTGTAATCATAGTATAGGTTAAATACACTAGATCCTAATGAATTTAAGCATTATTTAACCCCCTAAGCTACAATCCCAATGAGATGTTTGAAAGCTCCAAAAACCAAGAAACCATTAAACTAAGCATGGAATAAACACGAAAGCATAAAATAAACCTAATATAGACCTCCAAACCTTATCCCATTGGGGGAGTGGTGTCGTATTGATATGGAATAATGACCCTTTCCCAATCCCTTGGATGAAATGAGCAATTAACCAAACTCCATTGTTGAAAACTAAGCTAAAATTGATAAAATGATGCTTTGGGTGGATGAAAAGGATGAAAAAGCTTGATAATGGTACAAGTATGAATAAAGATAGTATTCAAACAGGCAACACAATTTTGCTTTGGTGGAAGTGGATCCGTTTCTCTCCAAATGGTGAGGTATTTATAGGAGAGAAAAATGAAGAATCAAGGGTCAAGATGAAAAGGATCAATCAATGGTCAAGATGGAATCAAGGGTGAAGGCATGGATCAAGGATTCTCATCAATGGATGAGAATCAAAGATCACGTGGATCAAGGAAACTATCAAGGGCTCACAATGATTCAAACAAACACATTTTGTAACAATTTTGAAAGTAAGTTTGTTAGGAAAGAATATTCCATTTTTGGAGCCAAATAGAAGAATATGTCTTTGGAATATTCCCTATGCAAGTGGATGGGTGAAGAAAATTAGTAATTAGTTAATTAAAACAAAGTTTTAATCGTGCAAGTTGAGGAATTTTAGGATTGTCATTAAATAATTGATTTATTTAATGAGAAAGGGGGAAGTGACATTTAATTAAATGATTTAGATTTTTTAATTAAATGAGAGGACATGAGGTGTTCAAACTAAATAATTTGTTTTATTCAATAAACAAGGTGAAAGGTGAATGTGAAAGGGGGTGAATTAACCTAATTAAATTAATTAGATTAATAGATGAAAATGATGGATTTAATTAAATAACTAGGCTTATTTAATCAAACAGGCGAAAAGAGGATGAATTTTAGAATGAAATGATGTTAGTGACCAGATTCAAGTGTGTAATACCATTCAGGACAATTTTAAGTGCCTACAGTTATAAATTATTATAAAGACTTGGTTGACTTGGTATGATGCATTAGTGTGTCAATTATGGTTTGAATGTGTGTTGTGAAAATGGTTCATCTTGGACAAGTTGTTTAGCTTATAGATTGGATTGCATATCTATGTAAGTGTAATAGGAAATGAACTTAAATAATAATAATTAATCATGTGTTTGTACTTGACACTTTTGGATTATTGATTGATTGCTTCATTAATAGATTTGTTTTTGGGGAGGATCTCATTTCTTCAATTTATGGGTTTAATACCTTCAACATCGATAGTTGGAGCTTAGGGTAATTAGCTTGTAGATTCAAGTTAGAGATTTAATATATGTATATTGTACTTTGAGAAGACCACTTTTTTTTATATATGTAGTAGTTTGTCTTATTGTCCTATTTATAGTTGTAATTATTGTTAAGGTTTGTAGCTATTAACCCATTATATTATAGAATAATGGATGATGCCCCATTCTTGGTTGTCTTACTTATTTGCTTGGGAGAGTTTATAAATAATATAATTCACTCTAGGGGCAAAGTTCCAAAAGGAAGGAGGAACTTAAGAAAACAAGTTGTTGTAGCTCTTATATTATGAAATGTGTGGGGAAATACAAACCATGCCAACTAGAGGATCAATGTATATTGCAACCTTCATTAAAGAGTACTCAAGCTATACAAGTATGTTTTCTTTAATAAAAAAAGTCTAAGTTTATTGATAAGTCTAGATGCTTCAATAATCTTGTGGAGAAACTAATGCATAAATACATAAAGAAGCTTAAAAGAGACAATGGTGGAGAGTACAACTCAAAAGTGTTTGAAAAGTTTCATATGGATGCAAGCACCCAAATAAAATGGACATACACATACAAATCATACTAGAATTAAATTGTTAAAATAAAAAACTAAATGTTAGTCAAACAAGAAAGGATCATATTAAAACATGGTAGACTATCAAATGGTTTTTCAGTTAATGCAATTGCTACTATAATGCACCTTGGTAATAGAGTTCCAACAAAGGAAATAATTGAAAAAAAATCTAAAATAATTTTGGTTAGGGATCAAAATTATGTGTACCTAATAAGAAAAGGAAGAAGCTACAATTGTGACCTACAATTTGTGTATTTATAATTATGTTTACATACCTAATAAGAAAAGGAAGATGGTAGATGTAAACAAGTCAAAAGTGCATCTTCCTTAGCTAAGTGTTGGGAATTAAATCCTACAATGTGAATGATCCTACTAAACACTTGGTGATAATGTGTAGAAATGTCATATTTTATGAAAGCATAGGCATGCCACATAGAGTGGGTGACAATGAGCTTCTTACAACTAATATAAAATTTAATTTAGTGCAACCACTATACCAAGAGATTGCTCAAGGTAGTGATGAAAAAGAAGACATACAACTTGATGAAGAAGAACAAGGATTTGATGGTATATGTGAAGGAGAAATTTTAGAATCACCACTATGAATTTGAAGGTTGGTAAGTATTAGAAAACCTTCACTTAAAGTAGTGAATTCTAATCTTTTTCATATATTTTTTAGAATCCTTTGTAGCTACACTTAATAGCTTATGTGAAGCATTGCAATGTCTAGGAGAAACTAAGTGGAGAGAGGTATTGAATTCTAAATAGAGGTCATTTTTTTATCAACAAGAGTTAGAGTTGAAAAAAAAATTCTCTAGGGAGAAAAACTATTTGGTGCAAATGGTTGTTCGAGAAAAATATCAAAGTAGAATAAACCATTGATTGACACAAGGCTCAAATGGCAGCCAAGGGCTATTCACAAGTAGCACACATTAATTATCATGACACTTTTTAACCTATGGTTAAAATCACATCAATTCAAGTTTTGCTTGTTGTTAGTATACTTGAGGACTTGGAAATACATTAAATGGATGTCAAATCTGCATTCCTCAATAGAGAACTCAAAGAAGATATCTATATGTACCAATTGAAAGAATTTATGAATTTTGGGAATGAAGGGTTGGTGTGAAAGCTATGGAATAACCTATATGGATTGAAGCAATCACCAAGAGCTTGATAGTACCAAATTGATATGTATCTATATTCTATTAGTTTTATAAAAATTAACATTGATTTGAATGTTTATGTGTTGAGAATAGATTACTTGAAGATCATAGTTGTGTTATATGTAGTTGATGTAATCATTGTAAATAATGATCTTAAGTTATTAAATGATACAAAGGAAATGTTAGCTTCTAAGTTTGAGCTCTTTGTGGAGATCTAGAATTTTTCTTTAGTATTCAAGTGTAGTGAAATATAAGTGCTTGGTTGATTCATTTTAGTTAACATAGCCATATTGAGAACATTATGAAAAATTTCATTATTAAGATGAGAAAACTAGTAAGAATTCCAATTAAGGGTAGTCTTAAGCTAATGGATGATATGTCTCAACAAACTATCAAAGAAAAAATTAAGATGATGAGCATCTCATATGAGAGTGCAATGGGTAGTCCTATGTACATAATGATTTGCACTAGACTTGAGATTGGATATACAATGGGAGATGTGAGCTACTACTCATTGAAGTAGAGGGCCCAAAATTGGATTGTGATCAAGAGAATCTTTAAGTATTTGAAAGGAACAAACTTTCATAGAATTTGTTTTTAAGGAAACAAAGTTGTTGCAAAGCTTGTATAAGTGATGGTGTATTGTGAAGATCAACAATTGGCAACTATTTTTAGGTTTTAAATGACTCAATCAATCGAGAAAGAAAGAGAAAACCAATCATTGCTTTGTCCAACACAAAGGTTGAATATATACATCATCCTTACAAGAAGCAAAGGGAGTAGTTTGGTTAAGGAAGTTGCTTAATTATTTGGGATACAAGCAACAACAACCTACTATCACATATTGTGATAATTAGTTTTATAGTTTTAACAAGTGTAGTGTAGAAAAATGTACTCCTTTACATTTTCACACTATGTTTTCATCCCCTTAATTAATTGGACTTAATTAAGCTTCTAATTGCCTCTAAATTATGCATTCCTAAGCCTTATTATTCCCGTTTTCTGAAAGGGAAACTTATCTTAAACAAATGCTAACATTAATTTAAACACCTTGGAAATTGTGTGTCCTAGATTTAGGTCCCAAGACCTATTCTCCCAAGGGTGAATGGGTCCTCCTTAAGTGATAAGATCCAATTTTTAATATGTTTTTGATGACATTTTAATGATTCAAATTCAAGTTTCAAATGTCTGCTTGTGGAATCTAATTTTTGAAAAATTAGATAAACACACTATAAATACTTAGTATTTTAATCAAATTCAAATCCAAGAAATGATCTAGCATTAAGGAAACTTTCACAGGAGAAAATATTATTGTTAAGAGCATGGAAGAGCAGATTTATCAGCCATCTACAATAGAAATCAAGATCGTATCATTATGTCTAAGTTATGTGAGTTCATGTTATATTTTGGATCTAACATTGTGATGTAGGTTTCAAGCATTCAAGCATTCAAGCAATCATTCAAGCCAATTCAAGCAAGATCCAACCCTTAGAGAGATGTGTTAGACTTCAGTCCTCTAAGGGATGCCATTAAGGGTTTGGTGTTGTTGTGACATAGCATTGTTCATTCATCAAATTTTTTCCACTTTGTCATTATTTCATCATCAAGGTTTAATTACCAAACTGAGGTTTGCCTCCCAAAAACAAATATTTTCCCTCTTTTTGTATGTGTAGATTTGTAGGTGAAGAAGGAATAAAATTAGATCAAAAGAGAAATTTTGGAAAGTTATCAAAGTTGTCAAGCCACGAAAACTCACCTACAATATTTATTTTTGACTTTCTAACAGTGGAATCTGGAGAAATCAAGAGCTAAGATCCGGGATCAGAGGACTGTGAAATCAAAATTTGGACCCCTATATAGAGATCCATTAATGGAAAACTATTGAATTTCTAACAAACAAAAATTTAATGGCTAATTGGTGAATCTCAAAAAAACTGCTGCAAGAGGCGGCTGGGAATGTCAATTAAAGCAAACAAAAACCTATCAATATATTTCCTCCAGATTGATGGTCTGATCATGATCCACAATCAAGGTGACATAAAATTCAACATAGTCAAGCCATATTTAAAGAAACAAGACAAGAAGGAGTGACTATGGTAGAAACAGAGTCCTAGCATTAAAATAAACAGTCTTTACATTCAAATTTCCTCTTCTTATTCCCATACACAGGAAACCAAGTTGGAAAGCATCATTGAAAAAAAAAAAAACAAAAAGGTAATGTTTATTAAATCCATGCAATCACCAAGGGTCAATCCTCAGCCACACACCATTTGTAATAGCGACTTCTTCCAAAGCCAAGAACCAATGCAAGGCTAAGCAGACTGTCTCTTCCAACAAGGACTTTCACCTCTCCTTACTGCACACAGGCAAAAAATACAAAAAAACACCAATTACACCATTGCAATCCATAGTGCAAGCTGATCACTATAATTGCATCAATTTTCACCATGCATAGGTAGAGTTCACACATTGAATTGATCCCCTCACTCTTTCAACAACTATTTCCTTTTACCTAGTAGCCACTCCTTCACCAAGATGGGGTGATCCTCCCTAACTAGCTTTTCCATCCCATCCAAAACAAAGAAAGCTTGATGGAAATTAAGAGAGTAGTTCATTGCCCCTCCTATGCTGCAACTTGTCAACAAGAGACAAGGAAAACTAAAAAGGATAGAAAAACCAAAAGAAAACAAAAAATTTCAAATCAGAAAAGTGATGCCCCTACATAAAGCTCCCTAGAGGAGTTTTTTGTGAGCGTAGCTCATAAAGGGATTTGGGTAGTAGGACTACCCTTCCAAGCTTTAGGCACTTGCAACATATCCCCTTATGCTGAGAAATGACAAACTATAACCATTACTTCTTCCTTTTCTTCCAGCATATGGCTAGAATAAGTCCTCCATTACATCGTGAGATGAAAGTTGTGGCTACATCATCATTTGTAGATCCATATATCGCATACCTTGAACTTTGCTTCCTAACGACTCCCTCCATTCGCTTTCCACTGGTTAGCTTAATCTGATTCCAAACTATCAAAAGAATGAACTCCTCTTGAAGGTTTATTCCCCAATTCAAATTGTTGTTTCCACACCCCATCACACCATTTTCAATGTATTTCATCCACTCTCCAGACAACCTCTCTTTGTTGCACCTTTCCCAATCGCTTTGCATTTCCCTCTCCATTGTAATCCTTGCATCTTCATGAGAATCATCTTCAACTGTATCGAAGGGTTTTGAAAACTGAGATCTTACCTCACCATTAACGGATACACTATTTGTCTCACCTCCTATTAGTTCAAGCCACTCTCTCTCAACAACCTCAATTTAAAAATCCAAGTCATCTTCCTCATTCTCTTTCACTATCTCCACACTTTTTTCACATAGATTCATTCCCATGTATTCATCTTGACACTACTGTTCCAATCTCTCCTATATCTTTGCATCCTTTAGAATAACAATAGCTTCCCCAACTTCACAGTAATATGTGTCAACACATATTATTGGCTGTCCTACTTGCAAATCAACACTATTTCCACCCGTGTAACACTGAGGAAAATGAAGGTTCACGTCCTTGGCTACTGCTGCAACATCCTTTGACTCCCATCCATTTATAAGCTCCTTTCTTCTTATCAACATCACCTTACTACTGTTGCTATGGTTGTCCTCTTTTGATTCTTGTAAAGGCAACAAGGTATGTTTGAGACCATCCTTCTCAAAATTGTGTGTATTGCTTCTTCCATCATGTATGGAATTTTGGTCAAACTGCCAAGGTCTACCAAGTAGCACGTGACACACATCCATAGGCATGATATCACACACAATAGTATCCTTATAACTTCCTATTTGAAATTTAACCAAAGCTTGCTCATCTGCCAACAACTGATGACCCTTTTGTAACCAAGAAGCCTTATATGGTGTAGGATTTGTAGTTCTCTTAAGTCCTAACTTTTCCACCATTTCCACAACAACAATATTATCAGTACTACCACTGTCTATGATTATTTTGCAACACTTACCTTTATCTTTGCACTTCGTTTTGAATAGAGCTTTCCTTCGTATAGGTTCCTGACTCTCCTTCAGTGGTTTCAACAACACTCTTTTGAACAATAAAGATTCTCCTATCTCAAGTTCTCCTTTCTTGGAGAAAATGATCCCACACTCTCTCGATTTGCTTGTGCCACTTGATTCCTCCTTTCAGGCCTTGTGTAACCTCCTTGGGAGATTCTGGACACTCCCAACTCTTGTGACTTTGATCCAGGTGGATCCAGGAAACCTGAAAATTTTACAGTCTCAGAATCTCATGAAACCAGCTTCATCGCATAGAGCTCACTGACATGGTCCTAACGCAACTTGAATGAGCTCAAAAGGAGTTTGTATGTAGAAGTTATGTGTAGTCAAAGGTCTGGTCAAATAGGTGAATCAGGGTGCCAAAAAAAAGGTGAAAAATTGATCATCTTGAAATGAGGCAAAAATGACATCAAGTTGTATAACTCATCGCGCTAATTCCAAAACTATATTCGGTTTTGAAAATGAAGCTTGTACGTGGAAGTTACGGCCGGTCAAAGTTCAAGTCAAAGTTCAGTCAAAATGGGTTGACTTGATGAAGTCAGCAAAAGTACAGTCAGCATGGATGTTGATGTGGTAGGTACAGTTAGCAGTCAATAATGACATGGATGAATTTGAGTGAGACACGTGGCAACTCATGAGGATGCTGATGTGGCAAATTTAGGATCAATCACCAGTTGACAAGTGGCATCAATGATATATTGACACGTGTCAAGGCAAGAGCAAGTGAAAAAGTGCCATGTAGCACCTAGTGGTATGACTGGTCTGTTTGCTAAAAATGTAGGTTGGGGGATTCAAACCCCCAACCACTCACCTCCTACTTTTCCTCCAAACCATTACACCAAACAGTTTTCTTTGCTTCATATTTGGGCCATTTTTTATTTATACTAGAGAAACAAATAAAGATTAATCTAAAAATGGGGGTCGAGTGGTTTGAACCACCAACCTCCCATTTACCATTATGGGCACCAATCAACACAGTATGCAATATTTATGGAATTTTAATGGAGAGAAATCCTATTTAAAGGTTTAAATCTTGGAAATCCCTAAATAAAGGGGCCTAAGCCTCTCCCTAAATAAGTCAAAAACAAAAATCAAGCCCGAAATATCCTCAAAAATAAAATGCATGAAGATTATGAAGGGGCTTGCATTATTTAAAGCCATGAGTTAAGATTTTTAACTCAAAAAATT
>VDFB02287241.1:0-23425 GCA_007258455.2 Sequoia sempervirens
GATGGTGTTGATCTCTTGCCTACGTCAAAATGATTCGTGGTCTGGTGCTCAGGAAGATGGATTTATTGTTATAGTGTTTAGCAGTATAGTTTGAGTGTACAAAATGTGTACATTATGAAGGTGTGAATTGTTGTGAAGGAGTTTGATGGATTTCAGGATGTTAGAGGAATATTCTAGATCATGATGAAGCATGGTATGTAGTTTGCAAGTTGTCCTTGAATTTGAGGAAGTGTGTACTTCTAATTTGAATGGTGTTTGCATGGGTAATGTCTGACCTAGTGTTTACACTACATTAAAAGATGTTTGAGTATTGATGAAGGCATACATGGTGTGTGAGTGTTGGTTTGGGTCCCAATTAAAGTTTTGTATTTTTCCACTTTCATGCGTATCCACCATGGGAATGCTCAATGCCAACCTATTTTGAAATTGTAAAATGTAAAGGTGCATGTAGCTGACTTGAGGATGTTTTTCGAGTTGAGGATGGTATAAATGCAAGGTGAGTTGATGTGAGATGGTGTGTGGAATAGAATTGTGTGTTGTGATGTGAAATTAAGTGTAGAGTTGAAAAATGTAGTGTGAGCTATAATGCAAGATTGCTAAATGCAGTGAGCTGAGGTATCTTGATTTCTTGGAGGCTGTGAGTGTTGTTGGAGCTATTGTGGTGGATTCTTCGTTGCATTGAGATTGTGTTCTCTGTGTAACATTATATCTTCTTTCTTCTTTCTATTTCGATAGTGAGCCTAGGTTGTGAGCCTTTCTAGACAGTGTTTCCTATTTTGGTGGTGAGCCTCTTTGTACTCGTTTTGCAATTAATTATATTGTGAGATAATCCTCATCGTGGTTTTTCCCTTCTAGGGTTTTCCATGTAAATTTGGTGTTCTCTTGTGTATGGTGTTTTTTCAGTTTTTGTTATCTGCTTTTCATGTTTAAACATTATAACATATTAAGGGTTTAATGAATGCATGTGGATCTGATTACTGTTGAGGGTTTTGATGTTTTAATTTGGTACAACTAATTTGGACAACATAAGGTGGACCTAAATTCAATTTACATGAAATGTGTAATAGGTCGGTCCAATTTCAAATTTATTGCTGCCAAAATAACATGATACCATGTGCTACCACAAGAACCTTAACTAGGTCCTATCCTAACACCAAATGCAAGATTTTAATTCCACACATTACTAGCCATTACCACACATGCCTTGAACTTCTAACATGTTGAAAAACCTTCTATCACTTCAAACTTGTTGCACGCTAAACATATCCTTTGGAAACTCAAGAAACTGATAGAACTAGTGTAGACATACTCTCCTTCCAAACCGTAGAGCAAAAATACATTTTTGAATGAAATTCCAACCATATTTGTATTTCTAGAGAAATACTTGATATAGGGTCTGATTGATGAAACAAGTTCTTCATGCTTAACACCTCTGGATACATAGCATGCATATACAATAAGGGAATATAATGATAATTCTAGTACTATATAATATTTTTTTATCTTTGATAACCTTAACAACAATGACATCTTTGATAGCTTTGACACCCTTTGACAACATTCTTCTTCATCAATGACAACCTATGTTCAAAAAGGTTTACGTCTCCTTGGATTCCCCTAACCATTCTCATGGTGAATGCATCATTCACCCTTCTAAAATATTTGTCTCTTTTCTAACTAAAGCTTATCATAGTAGTCATAGATTTGAATGTTTGGATCTTGGAATTCAATTGGTCTCAATCTTGGCCATGGTCTTGTGTTGGCAATAGTGTAGAATAGGTAAGAAGACATGTAGAAAAACCTATTCAAGAGAAATTGAATAATCATTGAATGCATTTGATTACATATGAACTGGGCCAAATCTAAATACTACTCACCATGAATGACAATTTGTGTGAAGAAGTACATCCAATCCTCAAAATCATGGGCCCTTTTATTACCTCTCAACCTATGAAGGAGCACAATTATGTCAAAAATATTATTTTGCAAAATGAGTTCTATGCAACATCTTAGGCAATTGGGATTTACCCTTTTTAGGTGTATCAAACCACTCATAAGTGATGATATTATTATACTACCCTTTCTTTTCTTGGAACAACCGATAAGAGGAATTGAAGTCAAATTTTGTATACGCTTCCCTCTCAGGTATTTTCAAACATGAAGTGAAGGTATCCCTATCAATCCTCACATCCAATCAATTATCATTCATTCTAATCTCCCTAGTCTATGGGTTGTAATGATTTATACATTCCAACACCAGGTTCATACACTACACTACTACTGGGAAAGTTGTAGCTTGTAGCAATCCGCTTTTAATCAAACAATGAGTAATTGGGGTCTGTCACTTGCCAATTCTTTCCAAAAATTTATCCAAGTTAATATGCCCTAATTTTGTATCCCTAATCTCTGGTAATGTGCTTGATAATCCCAAAAAAATGCTTGTAGCCCAAATATTTAAAATTCATGGCTAACAAAATCCTAATCAACATAGAGGCAATTTGTACCCACAAGCAACTAAATTCCATTTTATACAAGAAACTAAATAATATGTGATTCTTTCAAATGACTAGGGAACTTATAAACTATTTTTAATGAATTTGTGACTTAGTAGTAGATACACTATACCTCTAAATTATGCTCCTGCATTGCAAAAGTTGTTGCACGTATATTTTTACAATTTCACCTTTTTGTCTCTCATGGAATTCTTCTTTGAATGCTCATTGAAATGAGATCTTGAATAACTTAATTCCCACATAAATGTCTTCAATTATTGCCCAAGGGTGGTAGATAGTCATTAATGGCACCCTTAATGATTGGTGCATGTGAGATTTCCTATCTCACACTTCATTCTAACAATATTTTGAAATTTTGAAAAAGAACGGCTATGAAAGTTATGTGAAGAATTGGGAAATTTTGAAAACCTCATTGGAAATTGCCTTAGGTTTTGAAACCTTTTTTGTGAAACTTATTCTTTCTAAAACATTATCCAAAAATCTCACCTTTACCAATGTGAATGATTTTGACAATTCTCATGGTTTTGACAACCTCGTTGAGGTTTGACAGAGGTTTCAAAACCTTTGTACGACTCTAAAATATTTATTTTAATCTTCAACATTTGTGCAACCATTCTTCAAAATTAAAAAAATGAGACTAAAACCACATGCTTTTTGGAGAAATGAAAGGTTTTGACAACCTTTTTGGGGTTCGACGAAGGTTTCAAAACCTATGTTAAATTCCTAAACTTCACTTAGTTGACCATAAATCAAGTTTATCTTTCTCATTATTAGCATTTGCTAAGGTTATGAGAATTGCTTTAGGTTCCGACATAGTTTTGAAACCCTTGAATAGACTGATCAAAAGGAAAAATTAGTCTTGATTATAAGACATTGGGGTAAAACAAAGTTGTGACAACTAGAGTGGAACTCAACAAGGTTACGAAAGCCAAAGGACAAGCTGAGACTCCAAGATAAAGTAAATTTATAGAATTGAACATGTTGTTTAGGGGGGTGAAAAAAATTGTGGTAACAATGTTTATTGTGGAACGATTGATTTAGGTTAGGGTGTTTAGCCTAGATCCCATTTCACCATCTAATAGAAGTATTATTTCAATTCAATTTGTGAGTGATGTTGATATCTATGGAATGTTTAGAGTGATTGGAGAACTCTATTAATGTTCATTTGATAAGGTATCAGTCTAAACGTTGAGAGTTAGCGAAGAAATTTATGGTTTCTTGCATAGGAAGAAACATAAGAAATCTAGGAAAAAGTATGGTAATTCAATTGTTTTTAATTTTGAAAATTTTCCATGATGAGTATGAATAATTTGGAGAACAAATTGATTCTGATTTTTTTATAAAAAAATGAGAATAGGGAATTTGATTTGTGTATTTAGAAACGTATGTATATGTTAAGAAAACATGAAAAAGGATAACCTAGGTAAGAGGGTTTTCTAAATAAACAAGGGTTTGATAATTTGGATCTTAATGTATGATTCTATAATTGAATGTTAATTATTATATTTGGATAGTGTTCTCTTGTTTTTATGTGAAATATAATGCAATTATGAAATTGGGGAAATTGGAAGCATAGGTGAAACTAGTCATTATAATTTTTTATGGGAGATCAAAGAGAAAACATGGGAAATGTAATGAGAGACCAAGAAATGGAGTTTTGGAACCAAATGAATTCACTATATTTCTAAATCCCATGTATAAGATGTAGGTTTGGAATTTATTATATACTATGTTTGAACTATTAATGAATGGTTAGAGTTGATACATTTTGATGTTTGATGCACTTTCTTTGACTTTATTATTACGATGATATTACCTTGATGAATACCCATGTTCCCAACTTAGGTTGGTGATACATTGTCTCCTTAGTGAGCTAAGAACCTATATGATTATAAAATGGTATTTGCAAATCCTTTGTAAGTAGTAATCTAAATGATTACATGTTAGAGTGACTTGATGTTTTAATCTCAGAGGCTTACTGGTTTAGTCACTCATTGTGAGGATATTGGTTTTGTATATGGGTGTCCCTTTGTAAATTTTGGCAAATATTGACAATTTTGATATCATTTTTGGATTTTTTAAACTTTCAATGTTATTTTATCTTAACTCACAATTTAGTTTTTGTGGAGATTGTCTTGTTAGTGATATTATATATTTTTAATTGATTCCCCAATTTGAATGGGTGAGATAATCTCTTTAATGATATTGGAATACTATGATAGGTACTAAATGAGTTAAGAATATGTCATGAATTATATTCCAAGGTTCTATTACACTTGATTACCATATTTATATTGAGTATCTTGGCTACCATTTTATTGAAAAGATTAATTTGGAGTAGAATAATTTACACATCCCCATCCTACATGCATACATATTGTTGTCATCTTCTCTAATTTATTTCAAGCACATTTGAATACCATCATCCTCTTAACGTAGGTTTGTATGAGGATTGAAGCTTGGTATTCTTGCCATAGGCACTACATCACATATGCTCTAGTTCTCTCATTAGCAAAAAGTCTAGAGGTAAAAAATTCTTGTATTTGTAGATATGTGACTTAACTTTGTTGGTATACATGTGACATTTTACCTAGTGAGATAACATGTTCTATGGTTGGTATAGTTAACCTTCTTTCTTACATAAGGCAATTGGTACAAAGGTACACAACTCATATCACGTATGAGTCTATTCTTTCTGAGAAGTCGAGGCCCATCCCATCCCATAATAATCATTCGTTGAGAGGTAGAGCGAGATATGAGATATGAGATATGAGAGTGCATCATTCGTCGAGCGAGTCGAGTATATCAATCAATCATTCGTCGAGACCTAGGATTACCGGGCGAGTATATCAATTCAATCATTCGAAATTGCCAACTATAACTATAGGGATAGGGAGATAGGGCGTCATGGTAGGGAGGAGAAACGGCGGTCTGTGGTGGGTGGACCAACCGACTAAAACTGATGATCATAAAGTGATGCATAATGGCCTTAGAGAAGTACTCCACGAGGCATCGTGAGGTACACTACATAGTTTGGATTTGACATCTTGGTATGGTATTAGATATTTTGTAGTGTTGGAGTGAGATTGTATTATATGATTTTTATAGTTTTACCTTAACTCTATCTTGTGGTGCTTTTAATCATGTTCCTATTCTTGTTTTTATGTCATGTTTTGAATGTGTGTTAACTGCTTGTTGTTATCATATGTCTTGTGTTCTTGTATTTTTGGTGATTGTAAGTTGGTTTCACATGTTGAAATAAGGGATTGTGCTAAGGTGATGGGATACATGTATTATGGGGTGCATGCTACTCTATCTTGAGTATGTGTTGATTTTTTAATCCACATGACATCAATTAGTAAGAGATCTTGTAGTATGGGATGCAAGTAGTAATTTTTGGGATGTTGCATGATTGTATGGTGTTGGTTGAGATAAAAATAGTTGCAACATATTTATGAATATTGTAATGAGGTATTAATTCTATAAATGTTGTATCTTATCTTGTATGTACCTTGCATTGTATAAGATACAACAATAATGACATTGAATCCCGCTTCTTACTCAACCATGAAACCAATCTACTTCCAAGAAAGAAAGCACAACCACTTGTACTTCTTCTATCATCTGTACAACCTACAAAAAATAGTTCAACTTCTTGGTGAACGAGGATAAAAAAAAATGATTTGGCATGGGAGGGGGGTGAATCAAGTAATGAAATGTTGGCCTATTGTTACAATGCAGGTTGACATGTTTTAATGTGAATGATTGTGTGAAGATTGTTGACTAAATATTAATAAGCACTAAAAATTCAAAAAATATGGAGAGGGGAAGAATCTAAATTATCGTTTAGAACAAAAATTGAGGGTAAGATCAAAGGATTGTGGTTCAAATGATATTTATATGCTTGACTTGATGTGTTATTGTGATTGTAATCATAGTATAGGTTAAATACACTAGATCCTAATGAATTTAAGCATTATTTAACCCCCTAAGCTACAATCCCAATGAGATGTTTGAAAGCTCCAAAAACCAAGAAACCATTAAACTAAGCATGGAATAAACACGAAAGCATAAAATAAACCTAATATAGACCTCCAAACCTTATCCCATTGGGGGAGTGGTGTCGTATTGATATGGAATAATGACCCTTTCCCAATCCCTTGGATGAAATGAGCAATTAACCAAACTCCATTGTTGAAAACTAAGCTAAAATTGATAAAATGATGCTTTGGGTGGATGAAAAGGATGAAAAAGCTTGATAATGGTACAAGTATGAATAAAGATAGTATTCAAACAGGCAACACAATTTTGCTTTGGTGGAAGTGGATCCATTTCTCTCCAAATGGTGAGGTATTTATAGGAGAGAAAAATGAAGAATCAAGGGTCAAGATGAAAAGGATCAATCAATGGTCAAGATGGAATCAAGGGTGAAGGCATGGATCAAGGATTCTCATCAATGGATGTGAATCAAATATCACATGGATCAAGGAAACCATCAAGGGCTCACAATGATTCAAACAAACACATTTTGTAACAATTTTGAAAGTAAGTTTGTTAGGAAAGAATATTCCATTTTTGGAGCCAAATAGAAGAATATGTCTTTGGAATATTCCCTATGCAAGTGGATGGGTGAAGAAAATTAGTAATTAGTTAATTAAAACAAAGTTTTAATCGTGCAAGTTGAGGAATTTTAGGATTGTCATTAAATAATTGATTTATTTAATGAGAAAGGGGGAAGTGACATTTAATTAAATGATTTAGATTTTTTAATTAAATGAGAGGACATGAGGTGTTCAAACTAAATAATTTGTTTTATTCAATAAACAAGGTGAAAGGTGAATGTGAAAGGGGGTGAATTAACCTAATTAAATTAATTAGATTAATAGATGAAAATGATGGATTTAATTAAATAACTAGGCTTATTTAATCAAACAGGCGAAAAGAGGATGAATTTTAGAATGAAATGATGTTAGTGACCAGATTCAAGTGTGTAATACCATTCAGGACAATTTTAAGTGCCTACAGTTATAAATTATTATAAAGACTTGGTTGACTTGGTATGATGCATTAGTGTGTCAATTATGGTTTGAATGTGTGTTGTGAAAATGGTTCATCTTGGACAAGTTGTTTAGCTTATAGATTGGATTGCATATCTATGTAAGTGTAATAGGAAATGAACTTAAATAATAATAATTAATCATGTGTTTGTACTTGACACTTTTGGATTATTGATTGATTGCTTCATTAATAGATTTGTTTTTGGGGAGGATCTCATTTCTTCAATTTATGGGTTTAATACCTTCAACATCGATAGTTGGAGCTTAGGGTAATTAGCTTGTAGATTCAAGTTAGAGATTTAATATATGTATATTGTACTTTGAGAAGACCACTTTTTTTTATATATGTAGTAGTTTGTCTTATTGTCCTATTTATAGTTGTAATTATTGTTAAGGTTTGTAGCTATTAACCCATTATATTATAGAATAATGGATGATGCCCCATTCTTGGTTGTCTTACTTATTTGCTTGGGAGAGTTTATAAATAATATAATTCACTCTATTAATTAATTTGTGTATCTTTACATTCATCATTATGGGATAAGTTTGTAATTAATATTAAGTAAATAAAATTTCTAGTTTTTTTAGGGTATTATATAAAGCTATGTGAAGGATAAATTTGGGAAAGCATCAAGGGGCAAAGTTCCAAAAGGAAGGAGGAACTTAAGAAAACAAGTTGTTGTAGCTCTTATATTATGAAATGTGTGGGGAAATACAAACCATGCCAACTAGAGGATCAATGTATATTGCAACCTTCATTAAAGAGTACTCAAGCTATACAAGTATGTTTTCTTTAATAAAAAAAGTCTAAGTTTATTGATAAGTCTAGATGCTTCAATAATCTTGTGGAGAAACTAATGCATAAATACATAAAGAAGCTTAAAAGAGACAATGGTGGAGAGTACAACTCAAAAGTGTTTGAAAAGTTTCATATGGATGCAAGCACCCAAATAAAATGGACATACACATACAAATCATACTAGAATTAAATTGTTAAAATAAAAAACTAAATGTTAGTCAAACAAGAAAGGATCATATTAAAACATGGTAGACTATCAAATGGTTTTTCAGTTAATGCAATTGCTACTATAATGCACCTTGGTAATAGAGTTCCAACAAAGGAAATAATTGAAAAAAAATCTAAAATAATTTTGGTTAGGGATCAAAATTATGTGTACCTAATAAGAAAAGGAAGAAGCTACAATTGTGACCTACAATTTGTGTATTTATAATTATGTTTACATACCTAATAAGAAAAGGAAGATGGTAGATGTAAACAAGTCAAAAGTGCATCTTCCTTAGCTAAGTGTTGGGAATTAAATCCTACAATGTGAATGATCCTACTAAACACTTGGTGATAATGTGTAGAAATGTCATATTTTATGAAAGCATAGGCATGCCACATAGAGTGGGTGACAATGAGCTTCTTACAACTAATATAAAATTTAATTTAGTGCAACCACTATACCAAGAGATTGCTCAAGGTAGTGATGAAAAAGAAGACATACAACTTGATGAAGAAGAACAAGGATTTGATGGTATATGTGAAGGAGAAATTTTAGAATCACCACTATGACTTTGAAGGTTGGTAAGTATTAGAAAACCTTCACTTAAAGTAGTGAATTCTAATCTTTTTCATATATTTTTTAGAATCCTTTGTAGCTACACTTAATAGCTTATGTGAAGCATTGCAATGTCTAGGAGAAACTAAGTGGAGAGAGGTATTGAATTCTAAATAGAGGTCATTTTTTTATCAACAAGAGTTAGAGTTGAAAAAAAAATTCTCTAGGGAGAAAAACTATTTGGTGCAAATGGTTGTTCGAGAAAAATATCAAAGTAGAATAAACCATTGATTGACACAAGGCTCAAATGGCAGCCAAGGGCTATTCACAAGTAGCACACATTAATTATCATGACACTTTTTAACCTATGGTTAAAATCACATCAATTCAAGTTTTGCTTGTTGTTAGTATACTTGAGGACTTGGAAATACATTAAATGGATGTCAAATCTGCATTCCTCAATAGAGAACTCAAAGAAGATATCTATATGTACCAATTGAAAGAATTTATGAATTTTGGGAATGAAGGGTTGGTGTGAAAGCTATGGAATAACCTATATGGATTGAAGCAATCACCAAGAGCTTGATAGTACCAAATTGATATGTATCTATATTCTATTAGTTTTATAAAAATTAACATTGATTTGAATGTTTATGTGTTGAGAATAGATTACTTGAAGATCATAGTTGTGTTATATGTAGTTGATGTAATCATTGTAAATAATGATCTTAAGTTATTAAATGATACAAAGGAAATGTTAGCTTCTAAGTTTGAGCTCTTTGTGGAGATCTAGAATTTTTCTTTAGTATTCAAGTGTAGTGAAATATAAGTGCTTGGTTGATTCATTTTAGTTAACATAGCCATATTGAGAACATTATGAAAAATTTCATTATTAAGATGAGAAAACTAGTAAGAATTCCAATTAAGGGTAGTCTTAAGCTAATGGATGATATGTCTCAACAAACTATCAAAGAAAAAATTAAGATGATGAGCATCTCATATGAGAGTGCAATGGGTAGTCCTATGTACATAATGATTTGCACTAGACTTGAGATTGGATATACAATGGGAGATGTGAGCTACTACTCATTGAAGTAGAGGGCCCAAAATTGGATTGTGATCAAGAGAATCTTTAAGTATTTGAAAGGAACAAACTTTCATAGAATTTGTTTTTAAGGAAACAAAGTTGTTGCAAAGCTTGTATAAGTGATGGTGTATTGTGAAGATCAACAATTGGCAACTATTTTTAGGTTTTAAATGACTCAATCAATCGAGAAAGAAAGAGAAAACCAATCATTGCTTTGTCCAACACAAAGGTTGAATATATACATCATCCTTACAAGAAGCAAAGGGAGTAGTTTGGTTAAGGAAGTTGCTTAATTATTTGGGATACAAGCAACAACAACCTACTATCACATATTGTGATAATTAGTTTTATAGTTTTAACAAGTGTAGTGTAGAAAAATGTACTCCTTTACATTTTCACACTATGTTTTCATCCCCTTAATTAATTGGACTTAATTAAGCTTCTAATTGCCTCTAAATTATGCATTCCTAAGCCTTATTATTCCCGTTTTCTGAAAGGGAAACTTATCTTAAACAAATGCTAACATTAATTTAAACACCTTGGAAATTGTGTGTCCTAGATTTAGGTCCCAAGACCTATTCTCCCAAGGGTGAATGGGTCCTCCTTAAGTGATAAGATCCAATTTTTAATATGTTTTTGATGACATTTTAATGATTCAAATTCAAGTTTCAAATGTCTGCTTGTGGAATCTAATTTTTGAAAAATTAGATAAACACACTATAAATACTTAGTATTTTAATCAAATTCAAATCCAAGAAATGATCTAGCATTAAGGAAACTTTCACAGGAGAAAATATTATTGTTAAGAGCATGGAAGAGCAGATTTATCAGCCATCTACAATAGAAATCAAGATCGTATCATTATGTCTAAGTTATGTGAGTTCATGTTATATTTTGGATCTAACATTGTGATGTAGGTTTCAAGCATTCAAGCATTCAAGCAATCATTCAAGCCAATTCAAGCAAGATCCAACCCTTAGAGAGATGTGTTAGACTTCAGTCCTCTAAGGGATGCCATTAAGGGTTTGGTGTTGTTGTGACATAGCATTGTTCATTCATCAAATTTTTTCCACTTTGTCATTATTTCATCATCAAGGTTTAATTACCAAACTGAGGTTTGCCTCCCAAAAACAAATATTTTCCCTCTTTTTGTATGTGTAGATTTGTAGGTGAAGAAGGAATAAAATTAGATCAAAAGAGAAATTTTGGAAAGTTATCAAAGTTGTCAAGCCACGAAAACTCACCTACAGTATTTATTTTTGACTTTCTAACAGTGGAATATGGAGAAATCAAGAGCTAAGATCCGGGATCAGAGGACTGTGAAATCAAAATTTGGACCCCTATATAGAGATCCATTAATGGAAAACTATTGAATTTCTAACAAACAAAAATTTAATGGCTAATTGGTGAATCTCAAAAAAACTGCTGCAAGAGGCGGCTGGGAATGTCAATTAAAGCAAACAAAAACCTATCAATATATTTCCTCCAGATTGATGGTCTGATCATGATCCACAATCAAGGCGACATAAAATTCAACATAGTCAAGCCATATTTAAAGAAACAAGACAAGAAGGAGCGACTATGGTAGAAACAGAGTCCTAGCATTAAAATAAACAGTCTTTACATTCAAATTTCCTCTTCTTATTCCCATACACAGGAAACCAAGTTGGAAAGCATCATTGAAAAAAAACAAAACAGGTAATGTTTATTAAATCCATGCAATCACCAAGGGTCGATCCTCAGCCACACACCATTTGTAATAGCGACTTCTTCCAAAGCCAAGAACCAATGCAAGGCTAAGCAGACTGTCTCTTCCAACAAGGACTTTCACCTCTCCTTACTGCACACAGGCAAAAAATACAAAAAAACACCAATTACACCATTGCAATCCATAGTGCAAGCTGATCACTATAATTGCATCAATTTTCACCATGCATAGGTAGAGTTCACACATTGAATTGATCCCCTCACTCTTTCAACAACTATTTCCTTTTACCTAGTAGCCACTCCTTCACCAAGATGGGGTGATCCTCCCTAACTAGCTTTTCCATCCCATCCAAAACAAAGAAAGCTTGATGGAAATTAAGAGAGTAGTTCATTGCCCCTCCTATGCTGCAACTTGTCAACAAGAGACAAGGAAAACTAAAAAGGATAGAAAAACCAAAAGAAAACAAAAAATTTCAAATCAGAAAAGTGATGCCCCTACATAAAGCTCCCTAGAGGAGTTTTTTGTGAGCGTAGCTCATAAAGGGATTTGGGTAGTAGGACTACCCTTCCAAGCTTTAGGCACTTGCAACATATCCCCTTATGCTGAGAAATGACAAACTATAACCATTACTTCTTCCTTTTCTTCCAGCATATGGCTAGAATAAGTCCTCCATTACATCGTGAGATGAAAGTTGTGGCTACATCATCATTTGTAGATCCATATATCGCATACCTTGAACTTTGCTTCCTAACGACTCCCTCCATTCGCTTTCCACTGGTTAGCTTAATCTGATTCCAAACTATCAAAAGAATGAACTCCTCTTGAAGGTTTATTCCCCAATTCAAATTGTTGTTTCCACACCCCATCACACCATTTTCAATGTATTTCATCCACTCTCCAGACAACCTCTCTTTGTTGCACCTTTCCCAACCGCTTTGCATTTCCCTCTCCATTGTAATCCTTGCATCTTCATGAGAATCATCTTCAACTGTATCGAAGGGTTTTGAAAACTGAGATCTTACCTCACCATTAACGGATACACTATTTGTCTCACCTCCTATTAGTTCAAGCCACTCTCTCTCAACAACCTCAATTTAAAAATCCAAGTCATCTTCCTCATTCTCTTTCACTATCTCCACACTTTTTTCACATAGATTCATTCCCATGTATTCATCTTGACACTACTGTTCCGATCTCTCCTATATCTCTGCATCCTTTAGAATAACAATAGCTTCCCCAACTTCACAGTAATATGTGTCAACACATATTATTGGCTGTCCTACTTGCAAATCAACACTATTTCCACCCGTGTAACACTGAGGAAAATGAAGGTTCACGTCCTTGGCTACTGCTGCAACATCCTTTGACTCCCATCCATTTATAAGCTCCTTTCTTCTTATCAACATCACCTTACTACTGTTGCTATGGTTGTCCTCTTTTGATTCTTGTAAAGGCAACAAGGTATGTTTGAGACCATCCTTCTCAAAATTGTGTGTATTGCTTCTTCCATCATGTATGGAATTTTGGTCAAACTGCCAAGGTCTACCAAGTAGCACGTGACACACATCCATAGGCATGATATCACACACAATAGTATCCTTATAACTTCCTATTTGAAATTTAACCAAAGCTTGCTCATCTGCCAACAACTGATGACCCTTTTGTAACCAAGAAGCCTTATATGGTGTAGGATTTGTAGTTCTCTTAAGTCCTAACTTTTCCACCATTTCCACAACAACAATATTATCAGTACTACCACTGTCTATGATTATTTTGCAACACTTACCTTTATCTTTGCACTTCGTTTTGAATAGAGCTTTCCTTCGTATAGGTTCCTGACTCTCCTTCAGTGGTTTCAACAACACTCTTTTGAACAATAAAGATTCTCCTATCTCAAGTTCTCCTTTCTTGGAGAAAATGATCCCACACTCTCTCGATCTGCTTGCGCCACTTGATTCCTCCTTTCAGGCCTTGTGTAACCTCCTTGGGAGATTCTGGACACTCCCAACTCTTGTGACTTTGATCCAGGTGGATCCAGGAAACCTGAAAATTTTACAGTCTCAGAATCTCATGAAACCAGCTTCATCGCATAGAGCTCACTGACATGGTCCTAACGCAACTTGAACGAGCTCAAAAGGAGTTTGTATGTAGAAGTTATGTGTAGTCAAAGGTCTGGTCAAATAGGTGAATTAGGGGGCCAAAAAAAAGGTGAAAAATTGATCATCTTGAAATGAGGCAAAAATGACATCAAGTTGTATAACTCATCGCGCTAATTCCAAAACTATATTCGGTTTTGAAAATGAAGCTTGTACGTGGAAGTTACGGCCGGTCAAAGTTCAAGTCAAAGTTCAGTCAAAATGGGTTGACTTGATGAAGTCAACAAAAGTACAGTCAACATGGATATTGACATGGTAGGTACAGTTAGCAGTCAACAATGACATGGATGAATTTGAGTGAGACACGTGGCAAATCATGAGGATGCTGATGTGGCAAATTTAGGATCAATCACCAGTTGACAAGTGGCATCAATGATATATTGACACATGTCAAGGCAAGAGCAAGTGAAAAAGTGCCATGTAGCACCTAGTGGTATGACTGGTCTGTTTGCTAAAAATGTAGGTTGGGGGATTCAAACCCCCAACCACTCACCTCCTACTTTTCCTCCAAACCATTACACCAAACAGTTTTCTTTGCTTCATATTTGGGCCATTTTTTATTTATACTAGAGAAACAAATAAAGATTAATCTAAAAATGGGGGTTGAGTGGTTTGAACCACCAACCTCCCATTTACCATTATGGGCACCAATCAACACAGTATGCAATATTTATGGAATTTTAATGGAGAGAAATCCTATTTAAAGGTTTAAATCTTGGAAATCCCTAAATAAAGGGGCCCGAGCCTCTCCCTAAATAAGTCAAAAACAAAAATCAAGCCCGAAATATCCTCAAAAATAAAATGCATGAAGATTATGAAGGGGCTTGCATTATTTAAAGCCATGAGTTAAGATTTTTAACTCAAAAAATTAAAAGATTTGAAAGATTTTTAAAGGGGTTGTTATGGGATTGGTTCAATATGAACCAAATATTAAAGATTTTTTATTTGTAATTAGGGGATATGGGTATATTTGCAAAATAATATGGTTTTAACCCATATTAGCAAATAAATTTGTATAAAAGGGAGTTTTTGGCTTGTAAAGGCAATCAATTATTTTTTGATTGGAAATTATTGGAATTGTGAGAGCTTGAGGAGAGAATTCTTTCAGAGGAGATTATTGTAAACACGAAGACGTTTGAATTGTCTTCAAGTGTTGAGAGAGACTGTGAGGAGAGTTTTATGTAGGTTTTGGACGCGTTTTTGATGTAACAAAGCAAATTCAAGTTTGACATCATTAATGAAAGCAATCCATCTTTGAGAAGCAGACCCAGAGACGTAGTCTTGATTGGACGAACTCTGTCATCAATCTCCTGTGTTAACTTCTCTTCTGTCTTATTATTCTATTTTCTATCTATCATTCTCTCTATTGCTTTTCATTTTTCAACTCGCTATTTAAGTTCTAATTACAACATTATAGTAATTAGTTCACTTTCTTAAAGTTCTGAAAAGGTTAATGAACCTAGTTTACATTTTCAATGGTTAAACAACATAGTAATTCGGTCTGGATCAAGAATAATTGTAATTCAGGTTAAATACATTTGAATTTGTAAAGCTTTAATTATAGATTAGACTTGCATATCGATTGCACTTAAAACATTTCCCTGCAAAACCTCTTCCTCTTCCTTGATAACCACCGCTTCCCAATGATCTTTCTCCTTTATCTTGATAACCTCCTCTTTTAGACTTGACTTGCCCTCTTGAACTACTTGCCTCTCCATCTTGATGGTGCTGCTGTCCTCTTTCTCCATTGCCTCGTCCTTTACCTCGACCTTGTTGATTTGGCTTCCTCATAAGCTTCTCCTCTACCTTAATAGCAAACTGGTAAGCTTCCTCAAGAGTTCTTGGTGACACTAAACTCAATTCATCCTACAAATTATCTTTCAAACTGTTCATATATCTTGCTATCTTTTCCAAATCCTCTTTGTTATGGCCTGACCTAATCACCAACTTATAAAACTCTTTCATGTATTCTTTTATTGACATATCCTTTTGCTTCAGATTTTGCATTCTTCTAAAAAGATTGGTTTGATAGTCTACCAAAAGGAACTTCGCCTTCAATTTGGCAACCATCCTATCCCACGAGGTTATCTTTTCCTTGTTTCACTTTCGTCTCTTAGACTATACATAGTCCCTCCACATTATAGTGTGGCCTTTAAGCCTTGTAAAGGAAAACTTCACTTTTCTTTCTTCCACAACTCCTTCGTAATCGAAGTACTTATCCAAATCATTGATCCAGTCAATTAGTTCTTCCCCATTTAGACTTCCAGAATATGTGGGGACCTCTATTTTTGGTTTAGCTCCAACATTCATCACTGCTTTGATCAACCTTTCTTCCAAACCTTCTAGTTCTTCTTGAGCTTCGTCCTTAGTTTGCGGTGCTTCTTCTTTCACAACATCACTCACATCATCAACAACGATTCCCCTTCGTTGTGCCTGCTCCATGGCATCCAACCTTGCCAATTTTTTTTGCAACATTTCCAAAATCCTTTCTTCATGTCCTCTTTGACCACCACCTCAAGCACCTCCTCATGCATCGCCTCTTGGCATCTTCTTGGTGAAATTTTTCCCAACTCTACCCTACCTAGTCACTTACGCTTTGATACCAAAAATTAATGGCAAACTATTCAATTTCTAACAAATAGAAATTTAATGGAAAATTAGTCAATCTTAGAAAAACTACTACAAAAGATGGTTGGGAACATCAATTAAAGGAAACAAAAACCTATCACTATATTTCCTCCAGATTGATGGTCTGATCATGATCCACAATCAAGGTGACACCAACTTCAACATAGTTAAGCCATATTTGAAGAAACAAGACAAGAAGGAGCGACTACAGTCAAAACAAAGTCTTAGCATTAAAATAAACAAAGTATTTGCATTCAAATTTCCTCTTCTTATTCCCATTCAAAGGAAACCAAGTTGGCAAGCATCATTGAAAAAAAAACAAAACAAAAAGGTAATGTTTATTAAGTTTGTGCAATCACCAAGGGTCGATCCTCAGCCACACACCATTTGTAATAGCGACTTCTTCCAAAGCCAAGAACCAATGCAAGGCTAAGCGAACCATCTCTTCCAATAGGGACTTTCACCTCTCTTTACTGCGCACAGACAACAAAATATACAAGCAAAACCCCAAATACACTATTGCAATCCATAGTGTAGACGATCACTATAATTGGCATCAATTTTCACCATGCACAAGTAGAGCTCACATATTGAATCGATCCCCTTACTTTTTTAACAATCATTTTCTTTTGCCTGGCAGCCACTCCTTCACCAAGATGGGGCGATCCTCCCTAACTAACTTTTCCATCCCATCCAAAACAAGGAAAGATCGATGGAAATCAAGAGAGTAGTTCACTACCCCTCCTATGCTGCCACTTGTCAACAAGAGACAAGGAAAACCAATAAAAGACAAAAAAAACAAAAGAAAACCAAATTTTTTAAATAAAAAAGTGATGCCCCTGCATCATCCATTCACCCTAGGGAGAATCCGTCCTTCAACAGTGTTCAAAACCCACTTTTGGTGCCAGTGACATATCATTCTGCTCTTCTTAGATCTTCTTGAAAGTTATTGTTTTTGTTTGTGCTATCCTTATATTATGCATTTCAAGTTTTGCATCATACAATTGAGTTCATTAAGTTAATTATTTTATTTTTATCTCCCAAAAGTGCATTTCAGTCATATTTGTCATTAGGAAACAATAGATCCCCATCCCCATAGAGTTGACTCACCTCAAGGTTGAAAGTTAATTCTATCCTTGGGAGATATTTTTTTTTAATGAAACTAGGAAAAGTGAGGGTGTCCTAGGTCATCATTTCATTTTGGTGAACCCACATCACCCCTATTCCCCTTTTTCCTTTGTTTCATTTTGGTGAACCTAACATTCTTACACTATAAGCTTTCTGATTTGGTACTCTTTCTAAACCCTAGATCTAGGATTTGCATTAGTTTATATTGCATCTCATTTAGGGTTTTTCAAAATTGCATTAGTTTGCATTTCATTTAGGGTTTTAAAAGTGCATTTTGCATCCTTTAAACTCTAGAAAGTTGTCATTTTTCCTTTTGTTTGTTATCAAATTGCATTTGCATCTAATCATAAATTTTTGGAAATATGTAACTAAAAGAATCTGTTTGCAACTTGAAACAACCTTAAACATTAACTCAAAAACTTGAAACTTAATTTTTCAAACCCTTGTGCAAGGACCCATTCGTCCTAGGGTGAATCTGTCCTTATATAGGTCATTTTCCAAATTTATGGGCATTAATTTGTCTCTATTTACTTTATTTTTGGATGTTGGTAGATCTCAATTTTAGTTTCTTGAATTGCAATTTTTTGAAATTGTTTGCATTCAAGTTAGTTGGTCAAAACAAGTGCATTGTTCAAAAATAAAATTTGCATTCAAAAGACAATAATAATATGATTATGGTCATCTTCATTGAAGTCCAACCTCGTAAGGGCCAAACCAAAATGTCTCTTGACATTGCTTTCTCACAAAATGACATAATTAAACATGCACCCGATGGTCCTCTTTACATAGCCAAAAGAATCAATGACAAGCCTACCAATGGGGTATTAATTGATCTTGTGTGTAGAGAATGTGATCATTGAAGAATTATTATTTGTGCATGAACTTTATCAAGACTCTTATGAACAATCGAAAGCATGGATCAAAACACATAATGGTTTTGCTTGCCCTATGATAGGTTCAATCACTCTCCCCTTAAAATTTGGACCAAAGCAATTAAATGTCTCATTCTCCATCATCCCATCGTTATACCAATTCTGTGTGAAACTAGGCTACCCATGGCTATGTTCCATGGATGCCATTCCGTTGATAGTGCATAAATGCTTAAAATTTCCATTTAGCAATGAAATTTCCAATGTGCATCATAGCGGTTTAATCCTGTGTCTTCCTGTGGAAATTTCTCATTGGATTTATTTTGGCCTGAACCTATGGAACCTATTAAGCCTTGTGAGGACTTCTTTTTCAAATCTTATCAAAAGTTCAAGGCAAAGTGTATAACATGATTATCTTTTAGTAATATCCCTCAACCCATGATTGAGCCTCCTATCATTGATGAAAGAATGATTGAACCAAAAGCCCTTCCAAGTAACCAAGATAAATCCATGAAAAACCCTCCACCTATTTCCTATAAGAGACCAAGAGATAACCATACAATTCCCATTGTGCCTCCTGAGATCAAACAAGTTTATAAACCTAAAGAGAAAGTGGTTGAACAACCCTCGATGGTTTCTTATGTTCCTCCCTTGCGGGAAGAAAAGAAAGGTCTATGGTTGATAAACCTACTCCTACACAATCACAACTTGAAAACCATGCAAAAAGAAACCAAAATGCTAAAGAGCATAGGCGTAAATGTCGTGCTATTGCTCATAAGTTAAAAGAAGATAACAAATAAGCAAACCAAGATCAAAATCTAACTCAAACAAAGCATGATGATGCTCTACCTTCGCCACAACAAAAAACGCATGAAACCTCTATGGAAATTATCATTAGACCTCCTATTGTGATTAACTTGGATGATGATGATGAAATTGTTAAGATTGACGAGGAAGTGCATAATGAGCTAAATTTATTATTTTCCTCTTCTATGAGCTTAGACGAAAACAACCGTGATGATCCTCCTAACAAGAGTGCATCACCACGTGTTAAACTTGGTGATTATCCTAATACGACACTCGTTGTTGTCCCTTTGGCTAGTCATCCGACTTTCGCATATGATGAACAAGATTGGGATGCAGATGACTTGCTTTAGGTTGGCTCATATGTGTCATACTAGCTTTAAATGTCTATTCATGTTCTTTATGTGATTGTATGTGTGTAATGTGATCCCCCTTACTATGTTGCTTGGTATGTCTTTATGTTTGTGCGCTTATTTTGGATGACACTTGTCACTTCGTTGGTGCAAGGATGTAAAGGAAACGAATTTGTTGTAACATTCTTCTAGTTGTATCTTCATTCTTCTATCTATTGTAACCATTGTATTTTTGTTTATCCTATGTTTTGTTTTGGGGACGATGCAAAGCATTGAGACATTTAGGTCTCTTCCATGTTGACCCAAAAGGTTTTTTCTTTGTTTTCTCTCTATGTGTCATTCTTCCTTTGTGCTTGTTGTTCCATGAGTTATTTGGGGGATGATGATGGTTTTGAGCTCGATTATATCACTGTAGCAAAGACATACATTGATCCCAAATTCGTGGATGACCCTTATGTGTTATCTTAGGATTACATATGTGGGGAAACCTCCTTTTCATGACGTAGCTTTATTTCAAAATATATGTTTGACATAGGGCTTTCCAAATAAGCTCTCATGTCTCTTTCATCTATTGGATTTTATCATATTCTACTTTAAAGTAATTGCTCACAACATAGTGTTTAGTAATTCCTTTAAAGTGGGGGGCATTATGCCTCTCGCTTGTTGCTTGCTTGATGACATGACCTTGTTCAAAGTGTGGTCTTCTTATTTCATGTGATGTGTCTTCTTGGTGGTGACATTAGGATTGATGTCCTTCAAGAGCATGACCTTTCTTGACATATGACATTCCTCTTAGTGGTAATGTTATGGCTTTCATTCCCTAAGGTGTAAATTTTTTATCTCTCAACTAGTCCTCTCTTGATGGTGAATTGAGCGCGATGTTCCTTAAAGTGAGACCTTTCATGAACTAAGAAAAACCCATTTGATTATCATAAACAAAATTCTTGGCCACCAAGAATAACACAACTTGTTTTGTGGTACCTTTATTTCATGAGTGTCGAGCATAACATAGCTTGCTAGCCTTGTGATTGTCATGTGTGGTACCTTATCAAACTTATCAGGGAGTATAACTTTTGGTATGGTTATGGGTACACACTTGGTGTATATTGGACTGCACTAGACCATTGTGTGTTTCTCATATTACCTTGGGGCTCACCTAGTGTATATTAGACTACACTAGCCCATGTGAGCGTATCGTTGGACAAACAACCTAGGCTTGATCCATATCGTTTGAAAAATAGTCAAAGCTTGATCCACTTTTCTTTTTTATCTTTGCATTAATTTTGACATTGTATGATGTATCTTGTGTTGCTGCTATATTTGTGTGTCTCTTTGTGCTTTTGTTGGTTTACCATAAGATCTCTGATCTCGGGGGCTTGATCCTCCTCCTCGATTCTTGTCATCTCATCTTTCTAACAGTTGTACAATTAGACCTCTCTTGACTTATTTGTCTACTTTAGTGTGAATTTGAGCATGGGCTCATACTCTCACTAAAGTGGGGGCTAAATGTAGTGTAGAAAAATATACTCCTTTACATTTCACACTATGTTTGCATCCCCTTAATTAATTGGACTTAATTAAGCTTCTAATTGCCTAAATTATGCATTCCTAAGCCTTATTATTCCCATTTTTTGAAAGGGAAACTTATATTAAACAAATGCTAACATTAATTTAAACACCTTGAAAATTGTGTCTTCGATTTAGGTCTCATGACCCAAATCCCAAGACCCAATTTTTAATATATTTTTGGCGACATTTTAATGATTCAAATTCAAGTTTCAAATGTTAGCTTGTGGAATCCAATTTTTGGAAAATTAGATAAACATCTATAAATACCTAGTCTTTTTATCAAATTCAAATCTAAGAAATGATCTAGCATTAAGGAAACTTTCACAAGAGCAAATATTATTATCAAGAGCATTGAAGAGTAGATTTATCAACCATCTACAATACCAATCAAGATCATATCATCATGTCAAAGTTATGTGTGTTCATATTATATTTTGGAGCTAACATTGTGATGTAGGTTTCAAGCATTCAAGAAATCATTCAAGCCAATTCAAGCAAGATCCAACCCTTAGAGAGATGTGTTGTCGCGGAGTTTTCATACCTACCGCATACACTGGGTGGGGACCCTCTTTTTTCGGTGTCTTTGACCTTTGATTTTATTGGATTTATCATTTTGGGGTCTTGACATGTTGGTCTTGCTCGCTTGGACCCTTCCTTGAGGTTGGAATTGATTTAAATTGAGTTTTGGGCCAAGTCCGGGATTTTCCACCTCTGGCGAATTCTTTCGGCCCTGGTTCCTTGTCCGTTTCTAGCAAGATTCTCCGATTCCGGGTTTCTGCCTGACTTCGGGATTTTCCGGTCCTATCGGATTTTCTCGGAGTGTGTCAAAATCCCGATCTTCCTGACTTCCCCGGTTTCTGTATTTCCGCGAAATCTATGTTTCCGCGCATTCTGGGATTTTCCGAAATTCCGCTTGGGGCTCGGGTTTCCGGACTTGTCAGAAATGTCTTATCGCGCATTAATGGTTGAGGTACCTTTGCTCAGACGGGTATAAGGTCGAATTTAGGGCATTTTCTGATTCATTCTAACTCCATTGCTTCCTTGCTGACTGCTCTGGCGATTGAGATTTTCATTTGAGCTTTGAGGTATTGATCCTGCTTTGTTTGCGTGAGGATTTCTTGAGTGCTAGTGCCGGTATTTTTACCTCCTGAGTGTGTTCGTTGTGTGGTCAACTTTTTAAGCTCAAATTCTGTCTTCCTTTATCCATGGTATGTATCCATTGCCCTTCCGTTTGCTCACGAGATGATTTGGGGTTTTCTTGCACTGGGTATTGTTAAATTTGGGTCGGCCCTTGATTTGATTTTGATTTTGTATTTATAGAGTCGGGGTCCGTCCCGTTTTTATTATGGAACCCCATTATCCATGCCCTGTGAGCTCCATTTGTCCGTTGGATTGCACATTTATCCTTTAGGTGGCATTTTGGGTCGGATTGCTTGTTTGTTTCGGGCGCGAAATGTGTTATCATGCGAAATTAGGGTTTCCCTTGGTGTTCGGCCCAGAACGATGATTTTATTTTATGCTTGAGTGACTTTTGTTCCGTGTCATGTTGGCTTCCCGTCCTGCGAAGATTAGAGGGCTTTTAGGTAAATCCTGAACCGATATTTTGAGCCCTAAAGCTTGCTCTGGTTTTAATGGCAGAGAGTTGGTCATTCGATTTAGGGCACCATTATTTTAACACGGGGATCCATCCTTTGAGGGCTTTTGAGAGTTGGAATCCTTTGCATACTTGAGATTGTTGATTATTGCTAGTTTCGGGATCATTTGAGCTCAGGTAGTGGATATCTCGCGGTTGTTCGAGTCTTGGTGCACGTTTTGCCATTTTTCGAGTTTCCGGGACCGTCGCAGAATTTCGTTGCTCCCGGATTTTCCCGGTTAGGGCTTATTCCGCGGGTTGGGTTTATTCCCGGTACATTTAAGCTGTCCGCGAAAATCCGTCCCATCCGGATTTTTTCGGATTTCCTGTCTGGTTCCGTTCTTTTAACATTTCGATG
>VDFB02287242.1:0-40447 GCA_007258455.2 Sequoia sempervirens
TGTGATATAGAATTGAGAGGAATGTGAGGTGTGTGGATGACTAGAGATTAAAATGATGAGATAGAGGAATAGGTTCTATCAATTTCTAAGTCTGATTGACCCAAATTAATATCAAATCAACACATTTGAAAACATGATTAAGAGGAAGAAAAAATAAATCTACATATCTAAAAGAGATAAATAAGCAAGAATCTCAACCTTTCTAAAATGTATTAATTTAAATAACAAGTCAAATAACTCTCGTTAAAGAAGGAAAGCATAAATTTAATTAATTAAACTAATTATTTAATTCTTTACCTTGTTGAAAAGAAACTTGTTTTAGATTATTGGATTACAAAAATAAATGCTAGATGAATCAAAGGAGGACAAAGCTAAATGTGCCGCTAATCCTCCTAGTATATACTTATAAATAGATAATATTTATTTTAAATAAATTTTAAAAAAGAGAATTTTCTATTAATTTAAATAAATAAGTGTTTTATCTTTGTGTATATTATTACATTTATAAATTTTATGTTTTTATCAAAATTATTTAGATAGATAAATAATATTTATTTTTAAAATACTTTGAATAAATATACTATTTTTTAATTTATATTAACAAATATTTATTTGATTGTCAATGATGGCACTTCTTTTGGGAACCCAAACCAATTACCTTGTTAAGGCCGAAGAAGTGTTTAATGCTATTAAATTGGTAGTTGATAAAGGCTATAGAAAGGTCTGGATTGAGGGGGACTTTGTTAACATCATTAGATGCTTGCAAAATCAAAGCAAAACCAACTAGACTTTTGAAGCAACTATCCATGATTCTCTTGCCATGATTCACACGTTTGAAGATGTCAGGATATCTCACATTTTTAAGGAGCCAAACCTAGTGATCTAATTATATATGTAACAAGATTATATGCACACACACATTAGGCATTAGTTAGGTTAGCACATTAGGTTAGCAATAAATTCTAATCTTGTTGGATAGTCATCTATTTTCCCTACTTCTTAAAACTCATCTAAGAGTAGGTGATTTCCGCATATTTCAAATGTGGTGTGCTTGTCTACACCTTATTTTACAAAATATGACCTTATGCCTCTTCCTTTATTATTATATCCATCTTGAACTAGTGATTTATGCATACAATCCAAAAATCGTTTAGATTATTTCATTCTATTTGGTTATTTTGTAATCTAATGATTTTTCATTATCACTCTTAATTGCTTGAGACAATGAAAAATTAGTTGGTTTTGATGGAATAGTAAAGACGTAGCAAGAGTGATCAAACATAAGAAATAATGAGATTTGTTGTTGAGATTAAACCTTAATTTTGGTTTACTAAATTTGAGTGACTCACAAAAGTTATCACTCAACTCTCAATGTATACCTCTCCCTCATTAATTGTTGAAGAGCTTGTGTATCTCCCTTTTTTTGTTGAGAGTAACTAAAAGGTTTGACATGGGAAAACCATTTAATCAAATTTTAGCATAGTATAATAAATTTGAGGGCCCCTGTTCAAACTATCTAAAGATAATAGTATGGAGGAATGATGAGACACTCCAATAATGGATGGTTGCTACAAACCTCTCCTCTTCCTTCCTTAATTCTCTAGGTTGCTTAAATGTTTAGAACTCTCTATCTATATATAAAATTAAAAAATATTAAATATAATCAATATTTATTATTTTTATTATATCTTTTAAAATAATTGATTATCTCTTAAATAAATTATTAAAAAATATATATATCATACTTCATTTTGGACAACCACTATGACGACTTCCTAGTATTCTTTAATGTTTTTTTTTTCATTTCCCTAAAATTTCTCCCTTTCGATTCCCTATCTTGTCAAATAAGTGAGGGTCCCAATCCTAGTTTATATTTGCTTTTCTTTCTCATTAAAGTATTTGTAGCTGACTAAAATCATGTACATTGAATTGACCTTTCTCTTCCTTTCACCAACTAAACCCATTCCAAAACTTTCTCCCTTTCAATTCCCTATATTGTCAAATAATTGAGGGTCCCAATCCTAGTTTATATTTGCTTCTTTTTTTCTGTTAAAGTATTTGTAGCTGACTAAAATTATGTACATTGAATTGACCTTTCTCTTCCTTTCCCCAACTAATACCATGCCAAAACTTTCTCCCTTTCGATTCCCTATCTTATCATATAAGTGAAGATTCCAGTCCTAATTTATATTTATTTATTTTTAATTAAAATATTTGTAACTGACTAAAATCATATACATTGAATTGACCTTTCTCTTCCTTTGACCGACTAAAACCATGCCTGGGCAACCAAAGATTACCCTCGAAACAAAATCTTTTTCTTCCGCCGTTCTTTTCGTTGATTATCTTGTCAAACAAGGTGAGGCCATCAAATGCTATTACACAGGGAAACGTCGAATATGTCCTCAGCTTCAGTACGTTGTGACGAATAGTATTGCATACACACCGTATATTAGGTAAAATACGCAGCGTTCTTTATGAAATGTTTTCCTTTTTTCCTTCCCTTCACCTTCATCTCTAGAAATTGGGTTAGTGCATATTTCTAGAATTTGTCCCTAAAAAGGGACAGAAAAGAGAAGTTGCACTCTGCAGAGTCAATCGGGAAGTTTTTAAAGCTTTTCCTTTCCGTTCTTTTCGCCCACCAGAGATGACCCTCTAACGTTATCTTTATTCCTCTTTTTCTTGACTATCGTTTCCTGCTGTTTTCGTCGATTATCTTGTCAAACAAAGTGACGACCAAATGCTATTATACAAAGAAGTATCGTATCTGATGTGTTGCGCACCGTGCACGGTCAATTAGTAAGTTTTGAAGCTCTTCCGAATGGAATCCAATGTCAGCTATAAACAGTTCAGAACTGATTTCTTAAGTCACTAAAAATGATTCTTGAAACGTCACTGAAGAAACTCGAATATCGCAAAATGCAAGGTAGGTAGAGATTCATTCTAGAGCACTGCGAGTGCATCTGCACCGCCCATGCAGTATGTTTGACCAGGATTTTGAGCCACTTAGGCAATTCTTCCATAGCGTTTGGTACGTCCGCTTAATGGGGCACACCTTTACTTAAACTAATATTTTCAGTCAATACAAAAAATATTGCGTGTGGAACGAATGTGGAAGTGGTGATCATAGAAATGACTTTTTCGAGTAATCTATTGTTCTACGACAAGCTTTAAAATATGATAATTTAGACTTTAATTTGTACAATTTCGTGTGCAAGTTAACTTTCTTTGAGTTGGTTTTTTTTTGTTTTTTTGAACAAAGCAGGATTGGTTTAGAATTAGTGGGAAGTGTATATGAATTGTAGATATAAATTGTATAGTAATTGTGTATGTCATTTATAATTGAGGGGAATATAACGTGTGTAGAGGATTAGAAATTAAAATAATGAGATGGAAGGATGGATTTTAGGTTCTATCTTTTTAGTTTAATTGATCCAAATTTAATGTTTAATTAACACATTTAAAGACATTATTATGAAAAGAAGAAAAGATGAACCTACATGTCTAAGAGATAAACAAGCAATTCAACCTTTCTAAAGTATACTCATTTAACAAACAAGTCAAATAACTTTATTTCAAGAAAATAGTAATCTATAAATTTAAATTATTTAACTAATACTTTAATTCTTTTCTCTTTTAAAAAGAAACTTACTTTAGATTACTAGATTACAGAAGAATCAATAAAGGACAAAGCTAAATATGTCTCTAAGCTTCCTAGTATATATTTGATAAATAAATAATATTTATTTTAAATAAATTATTAATAAGTAAATAATTTTCTATTTATTTAAATAATGAAGTGTTTTTATCTCTATATACACTATTACATTGCAAATTTTAATTCTTTACAAAAATTATTTAGATAAATAACTAATATTTATTTTTAAAATATTAAAAATAAATTATTATTATGTTTTTAAATTTGAATTAATAAATATTTTTATTTTTATTTGATAAAATAGAAAGAAATTTGTATTAATTTAGTTAAAAAATCATCATCTATGAAATTGGGCATGAAGATCTTAAACCATTGTATGCAATATTCATTAGGCCTCTCATAAACACATTTTAAATATCCTTAGATTCTAAAACCTTTGCAAATCTAATTTATAAGTAAGCTCAATTTTGTGAGACCTCTCACTCTTAGATCTTTGTGAGCATCAAACACATTACAAAGCCAATTGGAATCTCTTATAATAGTCATATTATGAGTAACTATATTATTAGTCCCTACATGTATAGGCATAGACTAATATTTTTATATCAATTTTTGTTTATTAGTTTGCATTGATAGTTGTGCCTTCCAACTTTAATGTTTGTTGGGTTGTACAATTAATTTTCCTCAAAATGTTAAAACATGGATTTTTTAAATTTTGGTGGAGGTTGATTTATCTCTTGCATTACCTAGTGAGATTGTGCTTGAAGTTAATGATAGGTCTTGGTCTTAGCTTGTGGATTATGAACAATCTCATTTTGTTACAAGCATTGTTTTGCTACTAGACACATGGCTTGAAACTATCTATATGGCTCTTGTCTTGCATCTTCTTCCACTTGGTGGAAGAATGCTCTTCTTGACCATCTTACTATGTACCCCTGATGATGATTCTACTGTTGATAGTGAATATTTTTTGCTTCAATCACCCTCAAGATCTCCTCCCCCTCCTTCTTAGATGAATAATAATCTTTCCTTTTCAGGGAACTATTTCTCCTATGGATTCTATTGCACTAGTTTTGGATGAGTTTGTTTTTTTTCCTCCTTGTTATTTTATTAGTTTTTTTCCCATTAGTTAGGCACTCTAAGGGGATTTCTTCTTGTGTTGTTTTTGTTCTATTACAAGCTCGGGGTCCTTCCTTGCTTTATTATTAAAAACATTGTGTTGATGCTTATAATGGCATTTTTTTCCAAATCTATGTGACGTGCACTATCTACATGAAAAATCTAATATTGAAATAAGTTGTGGCATTTTTATAGAGTTTGATATACACTACATACTTGAAATTTATGAACACTAGAATTCTAATTAAATTTACATTTATCATGTGAAGGTTTCATTCATTAATACTTTTTTAATATTAGTTTTAATTAATATAATAATAACTCAAATACATTTTCTATGACACTATTTATCTAACCATTAACATTAATTTTTTAAAAACATGTGATGTTTACATCACATAAGATTTATTACATATATAGATAATAGATTTATCAAATATATAAATAATAGATTTATCAATTATATAAATAATAGATTTATCAATTATACTAAAAAGTTATATTTACAAATATTATCTATAACATTAATTATGCTCTTATATATATATATATATAATTTAGTAGCCCAACTGATAAAGCCACAAATATAAGTTTCATATTGATAAAGTAAAAATGATTATTGCCCAAGCTTACTACTACTTTACCACCATAAATATTGGTGGGTATCAGAATCGTGATTGCATGTATGCATGATATCGGAATTATCAAACGCTTGTACACAATCATTTCAAAACGCTTTTGACCGGAGCTATGAACCGGATACAACCATTCAACAATACCATCCCAATGGGGTTTGAATCTTGGTAGCAAGAACAACAATGCCACCTATAAACCATCACACCATGCCAATACCGGCACATTTCAGCTTTACTTCAACTTTGTTAGCATTGCTTATTTTCTCTAGCAATCTAGCACACTTCATTTAGCAATTAAGAAAATATATAGAATTATCCTCTAATGGAGTAGAAGAATATCAGCGGACAACTACATTGTGCAAGTGCAATTTGTAGAGTGGGGGATAGTTGTTTCTGACGTAGGCATTGATGGAGTCTACGAATCGGCGAACATACACCGTATTAGTTTTACGGTCAAAAGATTTCAGTAAACCTGATTTGTGCTCTGCCATGTAAGAAGCAAATATGAGTAGCTTTTTGGCCTCCTTCCTGCTACACTCTAAATCAAGAGAAGAAGTATCCACATCGCCGACTATTAACGACCTGTTATGCTTCTCCTTTCCACAGCAAGAAGCACTTAAGGAAAGCTTTATATCCTCCTCGCAGCTACAATCATCACCGTCGCAATCGTCACATACAATACAAACATCACGGAGCATTAACGACTCCTGCGATGCAACACGACCGGCTTTTAACCAACATCTAGTGCCGTCGAAGATCCACTCTATGTAGACTGATTCACATATTGAAATACATTTCAAGCCACATACAGACTCACATTTGAACAAAAATGGGCCACCTGTAAACCAATCCTTATATTTATAAAAGGATTGAGTATTTATCTTGCCCGGGTTAGCCAAGACCTCAGGGACATCCAAGGATTCACTGTCAACTAAGGATTCAAAGTGAGCTTTTGCACCTGCAGCAACGACCACAGTTATACTTTCCCTCACAATCTTTGATTGCAAGTCATTACTGGGCTTCAAATGCTCTACCCAGTCCCCCCAAGAATACACCCGCCTCCTCATTGACAAAGGCAGTTGGTCGCACAGCAACTGTACTGCTTTGCAAAAGGGACGGCAGATGACGTTATCAACAGACAGCCTCCATGTTGTGGTGAATCCCATAACTAACGATGTGAAGCTTAGCGATGCAGGAATGAGCCAATGAACATGCTTTTGAGTCTGTAGGAACAAACCCACAAAGTTCAAAATCTTCAGCAGCTTATCCTCCGCCAATAATAAGTTGACAGGCAGAAAGTAATCGTGGTGCAGACGCATAACCGCATGGTTGTCCAATATTACAGATTCCAGCACCTCTGGTAAGCTCATAATATCTCCCGTTAGCACTTCATCCGATATTTCTTTACTGTTTTTGACAAACACTGCCTTTTCAGCTTCTTCTCCAAGCACTTTTTCAATGTTCTGCAGAGAATCCCACATTTCATCTATGATGTAATAGTGCATTATGGGTGAACCTTTTTTATCATCATTACTCTGAGCGTGCATCTCAATTCTGTTTCTTTCCTTTCGAGTCAGACAGAAAAACTCTCCCAAGTACTTCAAATTTATCTGAGATTTCTCACAAGTCTTGGTCCTTGTCCCAGTCGGAAGAGCTGCAGCTGTCATGACATGAGATCTGGCTTTCTTGAAGACACCACCTGGGACTTCCTTGAGCTGATTGTAATCTGTGCAAGGGAAACCGAAGTAGTTGATCAGGTAGGCAAAGACGCAATGCATGACTGCCCAAACAGGCGTCAGCTTCATGATCTGCCAAATTCCAAGGCTGAACTGCAATGGTAACAACACTCTGCCTACAATTTCCTTCAATTCTGGCACAGTTTCTACACTAATGAACCACAACGATAAACCTCTCATCTTCGACCTAATTCTACTCCCCTCCTCTTCTTCCAATTTAATCTTTTCCTACTTGTACTGCAAGGAGAAAAAATCTCTAATGTTATTCTTTTCCTCTTATCATTTTAAGAACTAGCCACTTGACACGGCAGACTGGGTCAGATTCTTTCTTTTCTGCTATCCACTAAAAATATGCCAGACCAACCAGTAGAGTGACTTGATTGGTATTTGTTCTTCTTTCCTTTCTCTGCCTTTTTTAATGATATTATTGATAAAAATTTCCACAAAATTTCCCAGATTCCTTATAGTGAGGATATGAAATATTTAGTTGATTAGCTTTAGCTAATTGTTCTCCACAAACCAAAGAAGTCTTCTTTCCTTTCTCTGCTTTTTATGATATTATTGATAAACTTTCCACAAATTTTCCCAGATTCCCTATAGTGAGGATATCAAATATTTAGTTGATTAACTTTAGCTAATTTGAGAAAGTGATTGCTTCTAGCCCAATTCATTAAGGTATTATTAAAGTCATGAGGTCTTGATTCCTACAATGACATTTCTTTTTCAAATCTATGTAGTATGTAGTGTCTCCATGGAAAATCTCAAATTAGAACTATTGACTTTGACATGTTTATGGAGTTTGATATACACTATTTTCTTGACATTTATGAATATTAGAATTCTAATTAAATTCACATTTGTAAATTTTACTCATAAAAAATTGTTGTGTTAATGTTAATCCATATAATAACAACATATATAGACTTTTGTGATAATATTTAACTACCATTAACATTATAAAACAATTCAAAACATATATGATGTTTATATTATATAAGATTTATTAACTATATAATAGATTCGTCAATTATATTAAAAATTTATATTTACCATACATACATACATAAATATACATATACATATACATATAATTTTAAAATAAAAATACTCAGCCCAAGCTCGTGAGGCCACAAATACGCAATTTTTATTTGATGAAACGACAAATTATTATTGCCCAAAGTCACTTTAAACTGATCGATACCGGCTCCCGAGGTAGGCGTTGATGGAGTCTACTAACCGGCGACATACACCGTATTGGCATTACGCTCATAAACTTGAGTGAATGTCGAAAGCAAAATTCGAAATCAATCACCATCAAAGACTCATTATCCTCCTCCTGTCTTTTCCATCGCAAGAAACACGTAAGCAATTTTATATCCACCACTGAAAATATGCCGGACCAACCAGTACACTGACTTGATTGCTCTTTCTTCTTTCTTTTTTCTGCCTCTTCTGACATTTTTGACCAAAAAAACTAAAATTTCCACAAATTTTCCCAGATTCCTTGTGTGTTTTCGATTAGGTTTACCTTTAATTGTTCTCGACAAACCTTAAAAAATTCCTACTGAGAGGGGTCGATCGAATACGAATCATTATCCTCCTCCTGTCTTTTCCGTCGGAAGAAACACGTAAGGAAGGAATTTTATATCCACCACTGAAAATATGCCGGACCAACCAGTACACTGACTTGATTGCTCTTTCTTCTTTCTTTTTTCTGCCTCTTCTGACATTTTTGACCAAAAAAAACAAAAATTCCACAAATTTTCCCAGATTCCTTGTGTGTTTTCGATTATGTTTACCTTTAATTGTTCTCGACAAACCTTAAAAGAATTCGTACTGAGAGGGGTCGACCAGTACGAATGAACGAATCTTTTTATGTGATATTGAGAGGTTATTGGACATATATTGCATTTTCGCCATCATTTCAAACGCTGGTGAGCCCACTAAAAGCATGACATGGCATAGATAATCCTCTGATCTCATCTTCTTCTAAATGGCATCTTCTTCCTTTCAACATCTCGTTAATTTAAGAGGTATCTAATACTATTGTATTTGTAAGAGCTTTTTATCACCATCTTGTCAAATCAAGGAAATGTTTAATAAAAAAAATCTCTTTCTCTTTTTATATTTTATAAGAAAAATATTAAATGTTATTTATATAAATTCTATATTTATAATTTAAAAATTTAATATTTTTTAATTAGATTAATTAACTCTAATATAAAAGTTAAGAAAGATTAAAAGTCAGCACATTCTAATAAATAACTATTAATTGAAATTCAATAATATTATATTTATTAATAATATATGAATATCTAAAAATATGTATTTGTGTGTTATATGTATATATTTAAACTATATACACATAATACATGTATATGTGCATTTATACACCTACAACATATATAACAATTAGATAGTTTTTCCTAATCTAAATCTCCAAAATTAGATATTATATTTTTTTTAAGATGAAAGAAAAAAACCTAAATATTATATATATTATAAAAGTTTAGAGTTACATGTGTACAACGAAAAAGCTTTACAAAAAGTTTACAAAATATATTTGCAAACAAGGAGCCAAAACATAACACATTGCCCCAAATACCAAAAGTTTAGATGAGAGGATGCCAAAACAAAATGTAAGCCTCAACCAGGTGAGTGTGTGAAAGCTAAAGACAAGACATTTTTTAGTAGGGGGTAGGTTGGTTGAAACTCCTCATACCATAGGAGGGGTGGCATCGAAATCCACAATCAATTGGAGATCTAACATAGGCTCCAAAATTTTTACCCTTTTAGGAAGCAACTATCCATATGCACTAGAGTTTAATGTTGAAATAGATATTATAATTATATATTTGAATAAAGTTAGTTATAGTAACCAATGAATTACCACAACTGGCTATATAAAATATAATAACATTGAATCTTGAACTTACGAAACCACAATTATAATTACAATTTACCTTAATTATGAAATATAATTTTGATGGGGCCTTTGACTAAAAATGAAGAGAAAATGTCACCATTGATTTTTCTCTTATACTCACAACTATATTTACACATTCCATTAAAGCATATAAGATGAAATTTGGTAAAACAAAACATGGTATAATTCATGATAAGCATTAAATAATTAATCTCATCTATCTATCCTAATTTCTCACTAGATGTAATAAAATTCTATAACATGTTTGCAAATATATCAAAGCTACAAAACAACAACAAGAGAGACAAATAACTAGAGGCACACGATGGAGGAACACGAGCATGGGCATGGGTAGGAAAAAGGGGATTTTGAAAATCCAAGCAACAGAAATGGAGATGGAGCAAGATCAAAGAAATCTCAGACAAATTAGGAGCTTGAATCAAGTAAGAAGCAAGGTAAGGATGATCAGGATGAGGTGGACTCTAGAAACAAAATCCAGGTGGAACTAGGTGGAAAGGATATTTTGGCAACTAATCCTGTGGTTTCCCCTGCCGGTCAAAAAAAGGAGAAAGCTAAAGATGCGGTGGGGACCACTGGTAGAATTGGAGGTAATCCCAAACCCTAGACCTCTCTGTTCAGGGTAAAACCAAATGGAAAATCATCTTTCCCTCTAGTGCAAAATATTTCTTCCCCGGAAAAAGGTAAGTTTGCAATTTTTGTGCCAGACTTGTTAATTGATCATAATATTGCTCTAATGGAAAGAACCCTTGTTGGGAAGTTTATGGGACCTAGACCAAATATTGAAGTGGTGAGGGAGTTTGTCAAAAATAAAGGGAGAACGAATGGAAAAGTCACAATTGCTGCTCTTCCAAAGGGTTTCTTTGTGTTTGAATTTACTTGCAGAGAGGACATCTTGGCTATTAGAAGTGGGGATCCTTGGGTAATAGGGAAATCTTCCCTGGCTCTAAAGAAGTGGTCCTCTAACTTGGACCTTTCAGACTCCATTTTTTAGAATGTCCCAATCTGGGTTAGACTTCCGGGCCTGCCCCTGGAGTATTGGAATGAAGATATCTTTTATGGTATCGTGAGCTCCTTTGGTGAGCTCCTTTCTATTGATACTATGACAGCTGCTAGAAAGAGATTGGTTTTTGCTAGAGTATGTGTGGGGGTCTCTCAGGAAGCTAACCTTCCTTCTTTGATCGAGATCTAGTCTAAACTTGGCTCCTAGTTATAGGATATAGAGTTTGAAACCATCCTGTTTACCTATTTCAAGTGCAGAAAATGTGGGCATTGGGCTAAAAAATGTCCCTTAAATGCCACCAAAGAGAAAGAGAAACCAAATGGTTCTTTAAAACTGGTATGGTGAAAGAAATCAAGAGGGGATAGTTTGGAAAATAAAGAGTCTAACGTTCAGGGCTTGGAAAATAAAGAGTCCAATGTATAGAGCGCCCCTTTTGAGACTGAAGTGGTCATGAAAAATAATGGAGATTTCGTTGGAACCCCAAAACATGAATCTTGTAAAACCATTTTCTACTAAGGTAAATGGACCCAATGAGGATCTTTCGGCTGGGGATGAAGATCTAAGCCAAAAAGAAAAACCCTTTTCCCAAGCGACAATCCCAACAGAGAAAAATGATGAGACTTCGGGCTTGGAGGAAATTCCTATTCAGGGTTTGCCCCTGGAACTAAACATCCCTCTCCCTTTCCCGTCTTCTGAAGCTCTTTCTCCTCTGGGTGCTGTGTACTTTTCAGATCCTAATTCCTTCGATGTGGTCAAGGACTCCCTCAAAAACCTAGACCATTCTACTAATCTCTCCAATAACTTCTCGTCTTTTCATGTGAATGGAAATATGGAAACATTACCCTGGGAACATAGGATCCTAGCTGATAAGGAATGGGAATCTAGTAAAGAGACGGATAGCCAAGAAGAGACTGATAAAGAAGAGAACTTATCAAAGAAAAAGAAAGAAAAGAATAAACATTAGAAGACTCCAAGTGGCATTTCTACCAGATCAAAAGTAAAGGCAGACTATGGAGCACTAAAGAACTCAGGAGGGAAAAAATCTTCTAAATGGACAAGAGAGCATAATAGTTTTCAGGATATAGCAGATGGGTCTCAGAAAACCATCCCAGAATGCCTTAAATTCCTTGGTAATTCATGAAGATAATGTATTGGAATATCAGGGGACTCAATAGCCCCCACAAGTAGGATGTTCTTCGCAATTATGTTAGAGATCACAAGCCTAATATTCTTCTTATTTAGGAGACTAAAATTTCAAAGGAAAAAGTTGAAAAGGTGAAACTTTTCCAGCACTGTAGTACTCATGGTAATAATTTGATTGGTGCTTCTAGAGGTATTGCTACCTTCTTGAATAGTCACATAATCAAAGGGGATCTGATTTTGGAAGGAACGAACCATACTGGCACTAGATTCACACATATTATGGACCACCTCAGCTGGATTCAATTGAATATCTATGCCCCCAATGGAAAAGAAATGTGAAAATCCTTTTGGTTGGAGCTGGCTGCCTTTAGGAGGATTTTTGATAGAGAGGCTTGGGTTGTTATGGGTGACTTCAATACACCCCTAATGAATGGAGAAAAATTTGGAGGGTCCCAGATCAATATGCAGAGTAAAGAGGATCTTCAGAATTTCATTGACAACCACGAGCTGATAGATTTGGATTTACATGGAGCTTCCTATACCTAGTCAAATTGCAGAAAGGGGATGGATCTTATACAGGTCAAATTAGATAGATCTTTAGTTTCAAATCATTGGTTTTTTCATTATTACTGCTCTCTTAAAGCTCTCTCTAGGATTGGATCTGATCATTTCCCAATTAGTTTTGTTGCGGATCCCATAAAAAAGAAGAAAAATATCCCTTTCAGATGTGAAAAAATGTGGCTCTCTCATCCTACTCTTAAAAAGGAAATTAGGAAATGGTGGAACATAATTATCTCTGGTACGACTATGTTTAGAATAGCGAAAAAACTAAGGGAAGTGAAATGTAATTTGAAAAATTGGAAAAAGGGGTCCTTTGGGAATATCTTTAGGATCAAGTCTGACCTCCAGATGGATTTGGGAGAGATTCAATATAAAATTTAGAAAGAGGAATATTTAAATGATACTAAGGAAAGAGAGAATGAGCTACTCATTAAGATGCATGACATTATCAGAAAAGAGGAGGAGTTCTGGAGGCAAAGATCTAGAGCTCTTTGGTTATTGGCAGGTGAAAAAAATACCAGGTACTTTCATCTATCAGCTTCAAAACATAGAGCAATCAACAAAATATCTCAAATTGAAGTAAATGGTACCAGGTATGAGGAGGAGGAGGATATTAGAAAGCATGTTGTTTTATTCTTCAAAAATATTCTTTCTGCGAATGATGAAATTAACCAAAATGATCAGGATTAGTTAGTTGAAGCTATACCGAGAATTATCAACCAGGAAAACAACTCAATGTTGTCTGTTATCCCCACCAATGAGGAAGTCAAACTAGCTATTTTCTCCTTTGATAGGAGTAAAGCTTCGGGTCCAGATGGTTTCCCTTTATTTTTCTTCCAATGGCTCTGGGAGATTGTTGGTGACGATGTGGTGAATGTGGTTAAAGAATTTTTTGGATCCAGAAGTCTCCTAAAAGAATTAAATGCCACCTTCTTGGTTCTTATCCCCAAGAATCCTGGAGCTGTAAACTTTGAGGCTTTCAGAGCCATAAGCCTTTGTAATTTGATTTATAAAATGATTTCTAAGGTTTTGACTTCAAGATTTTTAACTCTCCTGCCTTCTTTGATTTCTCCTCAATAGAATGGCTTCATTCCTGGCAGACAAATCCTAGACTCTATTGTCAATGTGCATGAAAATATCCATTCCTTAGTGGAGTCTAAGACTGAAGGCTTTTTGTTAAAGCTTGATATATCAAAAGTCTATTACAGAGTTGACTAGATTTTCTTATTTAAAATATTAAAGGCTTTTGGATTTTGTAACAGGGTCCTTCAAATGGTGGAACAACTTGTGTCTACTGCTTCTATATCGGTTATGGTTAATGGATCCCCCACTTCATTTTTCCAAAGTACCAGAGGTCTAAGACAGGGTGATCCTATTTATCCTATTTTATTCACTATTATGGCTAAAAGTCTTGACAGGAATCTGAAAAAGTTGGTTGACTATAGATCTCTTCTTGGTCTCAACCCTTCCTCTGGTAACTTGGTTTTGTCTCATCAACAATTTGTCGATGATACTATGCTAATGGGTAAAGCTTTGGTCTCTGAAGGTAAAACTTTAAAAAAACTGCTTGATAAATATGGGAGAGCTTTGGGTTAGCGGATTAATAATAAAAAAAGGTTATTTGTTCTTCAACACACCAATTCTTAGAAAGACTAATATTTCTAGAATACTTGGCTGTAGGGTGGACTCCTTACCTGCTACCTATCTTGGTTTACCCTTAAGCCTTAAACCTCCTGAAGCCTTTTGGACTTCATTGGTTGAGAGATTTAGCAAGAAGCTTGCTGTTTGGAAAGGAGCTTTGTTAAGTCAAGCAGGAAAACTTCAACTCCTCAAAGCCTCGCTTCATAATTTACCTATCTATGCTTTGAGCCTCTTTAAGATTTCTGCTAAATTAGCAGATCCTATAGAAAAGATTCAAAAAAAATTTCTATGGTCGGGGGTTGAAGAAAAGAAAAGACTTCCTTTAATTGGATTGGATCTGGTTTGTAGACCAAAAAATGCCAGAGGATTAGGTCTCAGAAGAATCGGAATGGTTAACAAGATCCTACTAGCAAAACAAATATGGAGAATCTTCTCATCTTCAGGGGAATGGACAGATATTCTCGCTAGCAAATATTTAGAAAACAATCATTCCTTTATTATTCTAAAGGATTCCCACCTTCTTCCAAGAGGTTCAACTTGCTAGAACAATCTAATCAATGGAAAAAATATAGTGGACTCTGGAACTGGTTGGCAAGTTAGAAGCAGAAACCATATTAGATTCTGGGAGGATAGATGGCTTTTTAAGGAATCCCTTATAAAAATTAATTCCTTTAGTGAATGGGCTGAGAATTGCAAGGCTCGTTTTGGTTCTTATGTGAAAGATTATAGAGTGAATGGAAAATGGATGGATCTATGTCTTGTCAGTCAGGCTCTTGCTCCTATTCAGTCTTCTTTGCTGGCTGTTAGAATTTTCTCTAATCAATTGGAAGATCGTCTTGTCTGGCTTGACGAACCCTCAGGAAATTATTCTGTGTTGTCTTCCTTTGCCAGGATTACTTCATCCTAGGACTCTCCTCCCTTCTGGTTGAAGGCTTGGTTCAAACATTTGGTCCCTAAAATCAACATTTTTTTCTAGATCCTTCTCCAAAATAAGGTGCTCATGATTGATAACCTTTGCAAACGTGGATTTCAAATTCCTAACAGATGTTTTCTTTGTAAGATGGAAGCCGAGTCTATGTGTCATTTGTTCCTTCATTGCTCTTTTGCTGTGGAAATTTGGGAAAAAAAATTCAGATTCTGGCATCTTTCTTGGGTTTTCCCTTTGTCTATTGAAGACTTCTTCCTTCAATGGAAAGCCCCGACTAAAAATTTTGTGCTCAAGCTTTTATGGGATTTCTCTTTCCCTCATGTTGCTTGGGGTCTTTGGAAAGAAGACAACAATAGAATTTATAGAGATAAAGAAGCTCCTATGGAAATTGTTTTTGATAAAATCTTTAGATTCTTGAAAGAAAATGTGAATGTCATCTCCCAGAATGTTTTCAATTCTAAGAAAGCAGTTCACTTGTCCTATGACCTTATAGTTGCTAAGGAATGAAATATTAGCCTTGATTTTCCTTGCGCCCCTAAGAAAGCCAAGAAGGACAGAGAGGATGTTCACTGGTCTTTTCCGCCTAATGAATGGGTCAAAGCTAACTTTGATGGTGTGGCTAAAGGCAATCCGGGGGCGACGGGCTGTGGTGGAGATAATAAGGGACTCCTTTGGAAATTTCCTTGGTGCGACGACCTCCCCTCTTGGGTCCCAAACCAATCATTTAGCTGAGGCAGCTAGTGCTTTTCACATTATAAATCTAGCCCAAAGTCTTAACTTTAAAAATCTCTGGCTTGAAGGAGATTCCAAAAATATTATTGATTGCCTTCGTGGCAAGTCTCCCCCATTGTGGACACTAAAATCATGGATTGATGACGCCATCTTGACTCTTGCTAAGTTTGATAAAAATAAAATATCACATGCTTATAGAGAAGCAAATGTTGTTGCAGATTTTTTCGCTAATGAAGGGGTTAGGAGTAATGATCTGAGCACTTGGCTAAATATTAGTGATATAAGTTCTAATGTCCGTGCTTTATTGAATTATGATAAATCACATGGACAAGAGGCGTGTTATCCCTTTAATGAGGACAGGTTGGAATTATTACATCACAATCATTAGATTGTATGGGACCGAGCCCAGTTGCTTAGTCTGCAAGGAAGCCGCACACACTTTGTGGGTCCTTAGATTTGGCGGGGCTAGTTCTAGTAGAGATTTTGTCTCTGCTTACCCCACTGTGCTTGCCAAGATGGGTGGAGACAGGAAAAGAACTGAGTCGGACAACTATGAGATGCACACAAAAAATGTTAAGGCTTGGAATAAAGTTAAAATTGGGGGGTTACTTCCATTCCTGGAGAAGCTCCATTGTTCCAAACAGGAGGCTACAGATCTTTTTGAGAAAAATTGGAATAATGGGGATCTTACCCTCTTTGGTAGGAAAGTGGAGCTCAATGAAAATCTGATAGATGAAGTGAGAGGTTTGTCTACTAATGGGAAGAAATTTTTTAGGGACATGGTTTTTTTTGACAATGTCATTATCAGATTTCCTAAAAAAGAAAAAGAAAGGATGAATATTGTGAAAATTACCAACAATTACTTTGAAGCCGACACCATAAAGGCCCTTTGGAGAAAGGTCCTACGGGTCATCATGGAGTATATAACAGTGGATGGTCATTTTACCAGGGTCTATGGCTACCACTTCGCCCTACTCAACCACTTCCGCTACAAGGTAAGGGTTTCTTTCCCCTACTATCTCTTTTGTTCTCTGAGAAAATTTTGGATGATCATAAGAAAAACTCTAGAAGATTCCCTATTTTGCATATTGGGCTGATAAGATTAATTGTTGAGCATTACGAAAAAAATTCATGTCCCTGCTAATTTGGAAGCCCCTCCTGAGTCCAAGGAAGACGATATTGAACCCAGTTGCTCGGGGTTTCTGCCCAATTTAAGTTCGGCTAGAACTATCCTTAGCCCGTCTGTTGTCCTTTCTGGAAAAAAAACCCTAACCCTATTTCTATTAAAGCTCATACTGTTTTTGAATTGGGAAGCCCCTCCCTCAAGACTAGTCTTGTTGATAAGAATCCCCAAGCAACAAACCTTGTCTCCTATTCAGAAGATTCCCCTAAATCTGAGGATTCAGGTGCCAACAATACTGAGCCAAGTGTTGACCCGTTGTTGGATAGAACTGAAAGAGCCAGCTCTCCTATTATTCCAAACCTTGATAAAACATGTTCCAACACTGGTAGGGATCCCTCTGTGGATGTTATGAATTTAGCTAAAAATAATGTTGATACCCATTTCAAACTTTCAAAATGGACTTTCAATGAAATTAATGAGCTAAAGATAAAAAAATTGGGCCCTTCAAAGTAAATTGGAAGAGTTGGGAACCAAGATTGCTGCAATTGAAAAGAAAGAAGAGGAACGAAGAGATTATGGTCTCAGCAAAGACATTCTGTACCATGCTGACAAGAACAAAAATATTGATACAGAGGTTGAGAAAATGAAAAATACCATCATAACCATTGCAGAGCAAAACAATCGAATGGCCAGACACAACTCCATAATAATTAATGCAATGATTGAGAAGTTCGAAAAAGCCCAATAGGGATCTCTGGTGGTGGATCTGGAGGAAACCAATGATAAAAGCCAGGAGACAGATGTCGACATCTCTAAGAGAACTAGGGACAACCTGAAGAGAAAGGCTCCCCCCACTCTGAAGATGATTCAAATTTTTAAGAAGGGAGTTCATGACATGCAGAACTTGGAGGCGAAGACGGAGTCTATCCTTAAGACTCTGGGCTAATCGCGGTCAGTTTTTTGTTGTTTGGTCTGCTAGCTATTTTTGCTTGACCTTCTTGGTCTGTTGCAGTTGGCTACTGCGTGTTCCGGTCTTTTCCTATTGTGCAGCTAGTGTTTCTTGTTGGACTTTTATTTACTATCTTTATTTTTGTAAAATTTGTGGTTTCGGGTCCCTGTAAAACCCATTTTACCCTTTATCAAAAACAAGAGAGAAAATTGTAGGAAAAGGGAAGAGCTAATATTGTAATCTATAAAATAAATGTTAGTGTGGAAATTGGTGGTAAAAAATACATCATGAGTTAGTTTACATGATGCAATTATAAGGATAGTTGTTTGATTATGAAAGTCACCTCTTCACTTTTAGATCTTTGAGAAAGAGTTGTTATAGATATGTACATAATGTGCTACCAACATCCTACAAGCTAATCCCTAGTTCACTCCTCCATAGCCCATGGAAACACCAAACCTTTGAGTAAACCCAACAATAATATCCATTCCAACCCTAAAACAAACAAAAAATAGAAAGAAAAAATAAAGAATACCATTTATATTATTTCATTACAAAGGAAAGCCCAATAATTTTCACTCTTAAATACACTAATAATAGAGTAGAAATAAAATCCAAGATTGTAGAAATGTGTGTTGCGCTAAACTAACTAAGCAGTTGCAAAGTTTAATTAAAAATAGATATTTGTATCAGCCGTATGTATGACTCTAATAATATATTAAATTCAAATTTCATAGTACCACAATTTCATTATCAACAACCTCAAGGATCCTAGTAATTTCCACTTTCATACTTTATCTTTAAATTTTCTACTTATGTTATCAATAATCACAAAATACAAGAACAATGGGCTGTTACTAGTAATATTTAAAAAATGTAAACTATATTTCCAATCCACACAAATGCATGGACTAAATATTAAATTAATCAAGAATGTATGTACATTAAAATCATTTACTATTGAAGATAAATCCACCTAGGACCTTTGAGATATCATAAAGGAGTTGAAAATTGGTTAAGGCCTTTTCATTATTATCCTAGAAGTATACAACAATCAATGGAAAGATATCACAACCTCCCATACTCAACTTAGCAGCCCTACAACTTAGCAACCCTATATTACATTAAGGTATCTTATATGATAGTAGTAAAATACCAAAATACAAGGAGTAAATTTAGTACCTACTACATATTCATTTTGGTATTGGTATAGAGATATATGTAGGAATATGAGTTTATATGTATTCTAATTTACAAGGGTGAGGAGGAGCAATTATAGGACATACCTAGATTGTATCATCATAGTTCTAGTGGCAATGGTAAGGCCTCTCTTCCTACTCCTACCCTTGCTAGTGGTGACATGTAAAACAATTAAGCCTCCTATTAGAAGGGTCATTGTCATTTGGAATGATAATAAATTTCATTCCAATCCTCGTGGAATATGTATGCATAACTAAAGTACAATTTAGATATTTAGTAAAAGATTTCAAATTTCAACATAAAAGTATATGTATGCATAAGTAAAGTACAAATTAATTGTACAAATCTTCTTGAAATTCCAAAGAGAGCTTGGAGTGTATGTATATTTTTTGAAAACCAATTATTTTAGTCACTTAACTTGACACATCTACAAAAAAATATAACAATTAATCAAAATGATAAAAAAGAAGACACAAATATGACAATAATGTGGTTTTAAAATTTAAAAAATAATATAAGAAAACATTTATATTAACAAATTAGAGGTAATTTATAACTCATATCTTTACAATATTTTCAATCAAATGGTTGTGCATTTTCACGCCTAATTTTTTCTCTTTCTAAATAAAATTATTTTCTATGCAAAATTTCTTTGATACTTGCTAAATTTTATTAAGGAACACAAACAACAATTCAATAAATTTGTCACTTCAATATTTATTGTGTGAGATAAACCAATATATTATGTACTGTAAATCTACAGTTCATTCTTGACATCCACTCTAATTAGTTGAAATGTGGCAACTTGAAACTTACCAATCCTTTTGCAACTATGCCTTGTCATTAACAAAATGTGACTACTTTAACAATTAATTTTATTTACTCATGTATAGTAGTTACTTCCCTTCTATAGTTGTTTCACATCTCAAACATTGAATGCAATATAGTGCAAGAACAATGTGTGTTGTCCATATTTCCATACTTATTTGGTGTAAAAAGTGTTCTAAAAGTGATTCTAAAGAAGTTCAAACCTTAGGATGTGTATGGTGTAGATTCTTTTTAGAGAGCTTACAATGCATTCAAGCACTTAGAGTATATGTACACTATAATATTAGGGAGTTTTAAAATTTTTTTTTATTGAGGGTAAAAATCACGTTTTGATGAGATCTTGAAATCTATTATAGTGGAACAACAAATGTAATATAGTGAAACTAAAAAAACCAAAGGAACTCAAATGATATTCATAAGAGATGGAACACACAAATTAGAAAGAGATAAAAAAATAACTAATCAATCAAAGAAATAACAAACAAAAAGCAAGTCTCAACAATACCAAACCTAATCTAAGACAATTGCACACCTTTTACCCTTTTGTACTTTGTGCAAGTGAGATGCAAAATTTGGAAGATCTTTCTTCCTCCTTTGAACAATATTCCATGAAACACCATGATTTTGGTCTTTATATAGAGAGGAAACCTTTTCAACTAGCTCATCCATGAGTGTCAAGTAGGGAGAACACCTAGATAGAAAGGTTGAACATCAAGGAACCTAGGTGTGTGACGATATTTCTATATACCTAAATGCAACCAACACCTATGATTACATATGAAAGTAGTGATTACTTTATAACATTGATACTATAAATAATAATAAATATTATTTTTGTTTCTTTAACGAGGTATTCTGTTTCATGACATGCCAATAGATAAGTACACATTGGTTACTACTGCAATCCAATTGCACCTCTAAATGCATTTATTAGTACTGCTACATCTTTTAATAGACATATTATTTGTCAATTTAGCAGATAGCGCTATTATAACTGTCTAGGCTTTACTATACTTACTATACTATAAATGCTTCGAAAATAAATAAGGCACCCTCTAATGGAACTTAGAAGAATATCAGCGGACATAGGCGTTGATATTATCCAGTCGGTAGAGCGGTGGATAGCCACTTCTGGCATAGGCGTTGATGGACTCTGTGAAGCGGCGAACAGACACAGTCTTAGCATTGTGTTCATAAGATTTCAATGAACTTGATTTTTGCTCTGCCATGTATAAAGCCAATTTGAATAGCTTTATGGCCTCCTTGCTGCTACAATCAACATCCACAGAAGCAACATGAATACCATCCGGTATCTCATCCAGTCCACAATAAATATCACTGAATACCGACATATTATATTCTACTCCCTCCTCAAGCTTATCTACCGCACAACGATCACATGTCAAGATTTTTATATCCTCCTCCTTCCTAAAATCATCATCATCACTTACAATATAAAAATAAATATCATGGGATCTCAACACTTTCTCAACCCCGCATGCAAGCAAACCGGCTTTAACGAACATTTCTGATTATCGTTGTCGAAGATCCACTCTATGTAAACTGAGTCACCACATTTGAAAAAGAATGGACTAACTTTAGAGCAAGCCTGTTGTACCAAGGATCCACAGTGGTGGTCAACTAGCACATACTTTTTTTCCCGCTCCGCTGTTTTTATAACTTGAGGAACGAGCCCGCGCATGTTACATGGGTGAACCGACGATTGATAATGAGCTTTTGCGCCTTTAATTGCAAGTCGTTACTGGGCTTCAAATTATCCACCCAGTTACATAGAAAATATACCCACTTCCTCCCTCGCAAAGGGCTGGGCTTCAGTATCACACACTAAGGTACTTTGACCTCTTATGTGGCAGATGTGGTCCCCTTCCCCTCACCAGCGTCCGTTTCCGTTCCTGTTTAAACAGTAGTCTCCGTTAATTTTAAATTCAAACTATTCCCGCGCCGAAGTTCTTAAATGCGTTTGATCGCATAAAATAAGAAGTCAGTAAGGTATCAAAAGCAAAATGTGGTTGATGCAGCGACAGACATTGGAAGCTTTGGAATAGGATATGGACAGCCGTCAAACCATAATGGAATGGAGTTTATCGTTATGGCACGTGAACTGTTTGAGCATATGCCTCAAAGAAATGTTTGCAGGATATACACAAAATGCATTTGGTGAAAAGGATTAAGAAACTTTCATTCAAATGCGATTCACAGACGTAAAGCCAGACCTCGCAACCTTTGCCAGCATCCTCCCAGCCTGGGCCAAAATGGGAGCTTTGGAACAGGTTATGGACATCCATCAAAGCATAAAGGATAAACGATTTTTTTTTGGAATGTTGTAGCTGCAACTGCCTTGCTAGACGTGTATGCCCAAAAATTGAAATACTGTTTAACATTTATAATAAATATGCGGTTTCATATTTGCACAAATACTAAGTTTACTCAACATTATAATTGGAGGATGTCACTCTATTTTTCATTTTTTTTTTTAAATGTTTATAGTATATAAGTGTATGAGATAGCTTTATATTATTTAGGTTAAAAGTTTTGAGTGTATTATTTATATTATTAATTTAGAATTTAGTTTAGTAAAATGGTATGTTTTGTTTTCTTGTTTAAAATCTTGTTGTTTCTTATTTGAATAACTTATTCATCTTCAATAAAATTTTAAAACTGCAATTTGTCATTTTATTTTAGTCTAAAATTTCACATTTCAAATTTGACAATTCTTGAATCTAACCGTTAATCACTTATAAAAATGTCAAATTTTAATTTCATATATCTAGAATGTATATTTAAAAATGTCATCGTCGGGCATTTTCACATAATGGAGAGTATCATTATAAAAACAATGTTTTGACAAAGCATTGGAAAAACAATTATCTTGATTTGCATACACATCATTCAACCACATCGTATATCAATGAAAAGTCAACTTTATTCTAGCAATTTCCATTTATTATCAAGCTAACAGTTCATGGTACACTCTAGTACAAAACATCAATTCACTTACATTAGCAAGATTAGTACTTGATATAGTGATATTTATTTTCCTATTGATATAAGGGCATATGGTCAAAGAAAGTGAAATCTTACAACTCATGAAGTTTTGTGAGTAAGATTTAGCATGTATGTGGAAGAAGGAAGATCATGCAATGGCATGCATTGTGCCATGAGTGATCCATAAATTTGATATAATAACATTATATTTCAATACTAACAAGAATATTAACACAAATAGTTATAGTCAATGCAATGTCCACATGTCAGTTATGCATGAGAAATAGATGGCAATCAAACAACACCAATAGTTAAAATTATTGAATGTCATTGGATGATCGAATCAACATTAACTACTACATAAATTTTAGATTAGTAATAGATTTTATGTCTTTAATTTGCATTAGACAAAGTTCGTAAATTTGAATGTTGGAGTAGACAACATTAATGAAAATTGGTGGGTTTTGGCCACTAAAATCTTATTATAAAATTTAATAAATAGTAGTTTTGTGTAAATAGTCAAGGTATTCATGTAGGCCTTACAATAGGAGTTGAGACAAAATATATAGTCGAGTTTGAATAATTACGTATTTTATCTAAGAAGTTATAATCTTTGTCATTCAACTTATTGAAAAAAATTATTCTCAGACCTTCTCCTTGTGTTTTCTTCCTTGTTACAAGTGCATTCTTCATTGCGATTCTCTTTGCTATGTGACTGGGCATACCTTCACTTAGGACCTTGTATTACATTTGTATCAAATTTTCTCTCATCTAGTCTAAGGTTTGGCTTGTGTAGAGATGAAAGCATTGCATGACATTCACTAATGTTTACAACCAAGAGATTTATATCCTCCTTAAAATTTGAGGATAGGTAGAAGGTAGTGTAGATGTCCTCCAATGTGTGGGTCATTGTATAGAATTTATGGTGTCACTTTTTATAAGAAGAGTGTTGAGGAAGGAGAATAAAAAAATAGATGAGTTATTGTATTTATATGATGAAGGAAATAAGCACCTAGAATAAAAAATCTCAAGAAAATTCTGTGTTACCTTTTATTGGATGTTGGAGGCAATGAAAAACAATCAAGAAAGAAATATGGATGTAGAATAGATTAATGATTATGCACAAGATATACACATGGACAAGGTTGATGAAGACCCAATAGACTTGGAAGACTCTTAAGAACCATATTTTTCTTATTTACTTAATCCCAATCAATTTATCTATAGCTAGGAAAGTAGGGATTGATGGAACATTAACTTATTTTAGTTTACTTGTCATTATGAACTTCTTACAAGTAACTTTCTAGTCCTATTGAGTGAAATTATTGTTGAGCTCAAGAACTCATTCGTGGTTTTAGTGTTTGTTTGAAACTTGTACTAGTTAAATTAAGCAACTGTAGTGGTAGATGCTTATATGATTAAGTGTTCATGATCAAGCCAGAGGAAAATTAGTTTAATTGTTAAGCCAAGGGGAATTTATGGGAGGTGAAATGAATGGTTGACATGTAATCTTGATTTGACACAAAGAGAGCTTGCCCATTAAGTATGTGATATTCCTTAAATTGTCTATCTCAATACAAGATCTTTTTAGTCACAATTATAATGAAATAAAATTTCCTTCAAGAAAACAACTTTGTATGCCCCACCATGAAAGTATTTTAACTAATGAGAATAAAGTTATGTAGGAAATATAAGTTAATGATCAAGGTAATCAATTTGAAACTTTGTAGAAAAAACCAATAGCACATGAGTAGATTAACCATTTTATAATGATTATGGGATCAAATGAGATGTAGGATACTCTAACATTTTTTTCTAATTACATGGTCAATGTTATCCCAAATAATTTGAGGGATAAATGACACCTCAATAGTTAAACATATAACAAAAATTTCCAACACAACCATGGATGAAAAGACTCCACAATTTTTAGATATCATTTTTATGCTATGTATTCTCAAGACCATTAGGACACTCAAAAAATAAGAACGCATGCTGATGTCACTAAGTTCATATATCCTATATGGAAGGGTCCCTACCATAAGAGTTCATAGATATGAACTAGGTAATGGTCCATCTATAAGATCTAGTAGGTATGCTAAATTAATAAGGTATATGACAGAGGATCCATTGTAGCTGATGTGTAATACTATCAACCAATAGAAAAATGATATTTTGACATTCTTTATGGAGCCTCATATGAGTACACATAACATTAGATAATGCTTTTAGCAAATGACTAGTGCATCACTTGGAGGAAAAATACCAAACAATCCTTGTGATTGCAATTTGGTAATGTGATGTAACCATTGCTAACATCTACATAGTTGAGAGAATAAAAGTGAGAGTCAACCAATGTACTTGAGAGCCTTGATAAATTTCACGAGGTTTCTTAGGAGTTCCATGAGCTATAGGATCAAGTGAAGATTAGAGGATTGATTCATGTGCCCTGATAATGAATATAGATATGTAAGCCATTGGATTAAAGCACTTGATCAATGGCCACCATTCTCTTTAACAAATTTACACTTTACAATCATAGAAAACAACAAAAATAAATAATTCAAAAGATAAAATTATATCATCATAAGGGCATAACATCTTACAACATGAAGATTTTTTTTTTTTGAAAGGGATAAATATTCAAAGGGTCTAATTTATTCTCTGAAATAAGATTATGAAGGGAATATTCAAACCTAAACATCATTTTGGCTTTGTCCCTTAACAATTAGAATTTGATGGGTTCCCTAAACTTTTAATTTACACATTCACATGATTTATATCTTATCTTAGTCCTAAATTAGGAAACAATATGAAGGATCTAAGTTAATTATTTGACTATGTGACATTACACACTAGATACACACACAAACATAATTGCATTTTAATGGAATCTTAGGACACTAGTAATAAGGATTCCTTGAACACCAATATGCAACTAGCATTATAAAATCCTAATTAAAAATAAATAAAAATTGTTAATCTCTCCAATTGATGACACAACTCTAATCAAATTTTAATTATTGTACATGGAGTGGGATGCTCATTATCCATGATTCATTAATGAATGCTAAAATAATAGGAATTCCCTTGACTTGGTAAAATACAACTTAATTACATGTGAACACTAAGGATCCAAACTTGAATTAAGGTCCATATTACATATGTGAGGAGAATGTAATCATAATTATTTAAATTAATGTCATTAATTACTCACAAATTAAGCAATCTAGCACATCATCTAAAGAATCTAATTATTTTTTTCTAGCCTTGCTACATACTTTGATCTAATTTACTCAAATATTGTCATTAAGATATATCATATCCAATCTTGGTATTTTTATTATTGTTAAAAAATTATCAATGGTAATATTTATCCTTAGAAAGATATAAGACCACTAACATATGTTGCTACAATCATTCCACCATCTATGTGCATTCCTTAGCCTCATGTACCAATCAATTCCTATGTTGGAGTGATACTTCCCACACATTTGGTTTAGTTCGACATGATTTTGACCTAACATTATTTTTTTCCATTTAGTTATCACTCCTTAGCTCTATGATAATCATTAATTTCACACACTCCCTCTCCTCTCTAGGCTCTTTGTGGTAGTATGGTAGTAAAAAAATCGCAACAGAGTTTCTCATTCACTTCGATGGTGAATTATAGTAGATGGCTATCCATGTGGAGATCAAAAAACTATATTGAGAATAATTTTCTTCTTCCAATGTGGTGATAAGTTTCCATTTTAGATGTGCTTGGTATGGATCTCACCAAAGGATTTATCTGACACAATATCAACTTGACATTTCTTTCATGTTTGTGTAAAATATAACCTCATTAGTGACAAGGAAATTACCAAGGCCATTAGACAATATTACATATGGAATAAGAGCATGATAAGCATGGATGCAATTGTTGACAACATTTCTCTTATACTCTTCCTCTCAAAGAATTTTAATGCCATGGGTTTTCTTATATTGACATTATTCATGGCATTGGGACTATGGTTCAATTCATGACCACCCAGAGAGGCGTCACCTTCATTATCTGCCATATTCCGAGACTAAGTTGCAATGGCAGCAACACACTGGTTACAACTTCCTTTAATTATGTCATAGTTTCTACACAAATGAATCACAACAATAAGCCTCTCCTCTTCTATTTAATTCCACTTTCCTCTTCTTTAAATTTATTCTTTAGCTTCTCGTACTGCAAAGAAAAATACTTCTTTTAACCTCCTTATACCATAAAAATTTCTACATGACTGGACCAATTCTTTGTGTTCTCCTTCCCACTAAAAATATGCTGGATCAACCTGATTTGAGTACCTCTTTATTCTTCTTTCCTTTTCAGCCTTTTCTCACATTTTGACCAAATTTTCCGACATTCCTTTTCTTTTCAAGCAAGGATAGCAAATGTTAATGCATATTTGAAGGATCATCTGAGTTTGACTGTCATCCTTACCTGTCATAATTTTTTTAAGATGGTTTCGTCATTTAACTATTCTAATACATATTTTAACAAAGATATATATTGTAATAAAAAATTTATTAATGAATTTTATAGTGGTTCTATAATTCATTTTTGAAGTGAACAAACAAAAAATTCAATATGAAAATAATATGGCACAAAATATTAGTCAATGTTTTCTTCACAGGAAAATTAACAAGGATAGCTCACTTCATATAATACATTTGCATGAAATAACTGACATAACAACAAAAATATATTAGGGAAAGATAGAAGAATATTTGTCATAACAAAGATACAAAGATAGAGAGATTTAAGATAGATGTATAAAATATGTTGTAATATAAATATACACTATTTTGATCAATAGATTTGCACATTAATTTCTTCCATGTGTATAAAGCATACTATAATGAATAAAGGTTTAGGTGCACACATGAGAAGTTCAAATTTACTTGAATAAATCTTTGTACATAACATTCTTCATTCCATCCTTTTATTTTTCAATCATATGTAGATTTTTCATTTACAAATTGTTGAATAAAACAATCAAGGTCCATCCTTGTAGTAATATTTTATCTTACATCGAGTTCAAAGCACAATTCATCATTTTTACTTCTGAGGACCTAGAAATCAAACCCAAAATGACTAAAAGTCTTTTGAAAACCAATACAATCTTGCATTGTCATATGATCTCCAATGAGTTGATGGTCCTTGGAAATTTAGTGGAATAATAAAGCTCACTACTCTAAGATGTCATCTTATATTCTATTATGAAATAATATATATTACAAATAAAAATAATGTGTATTTGAATAAGATATAATTAAAATTAATATTTATAATTTCATATAAAAGGATATCAAATTACATCATACAATCTCAAATATTTTACAATTATAAAATTTGATTGAAAATTAAAAATATCAACAAAACCTTAAATTTTGAGGATTTAAATAATGTTCTATAATATCAACTTAATTGTCATAGATTATTTAAATTGGGTTAATAATAAGCACCAAAATTTGATTACAAATTTCTAATTGAAATACTTTGTAGGGAGGTCCAACTTTGAAGCCTAGAATATAATAGTTATCTTTGTTTGTCATATAATTTTCTTTTTAAATGGTTTGTTCATTGAAATACTTTTAATTGACATTTAAAAAATATGGGTTTTTAAAAATGAAAGAATGTTAGCCAAGATCTGCAAATGAAAAACAATATAAACTTCTACAAAGCATGAGCACACAAAAAGTCAAATTGATATTCAAGAGATGAATTCAAGAGTACAATGAGCCTTGCTTAAATAGGCAAGGAGAAGGAAACCAATCCACCAAAAGTGGATAGGATAAAAGGTCAACCAGAAAGATAAGGTGAGACTCCTAACCACCCATGAATGAGAGGAATGACTCCTTCAACATGGAGTGGTGGTGGATAACCACCCAAGAAGATAGCGAGAGGTGTCAAGGATAATTAAGCTAAAATAAGTTATAATAAATACAAACTAGTATTAAATATCATTATATATACATCAATTATTCTTTTAAATTAAAATTGGAGATTCTTATATAAATTTTTGAATGCTATTTCTTTTACTTCAAAATTATTTTATTTTATGTTAGAATAAGTTTATATATATATATATATATATATATATATTATCTATATAAAGTTTAAAATTTTATTTATATTTTCATCTATATTTTGGTTTGGTTATCTATTTAATTATTTAAAGTTTATATCTTCACCTAATTTGTGTCTATCAAAATTTCAATTATAAGTAAAAATAAAAAAAATCTCAAATTGACAAATTAAAATATTTTCTATCTTGACTCATTTTTTAAAATTGATTAAAATCTTAATTTTAAATTTAAAAAATTAATAGCTATAAAATTTAAGATAAAAGGTAAGAGTTTTTGTTAACATGCTCATATCAAATGTATCTTGACATTAATAATAATAAAAAACCATTCATAATTCAATAATAATTGTTTATTAAAAGATATATTCTAAATTAATATTTTTATAAGAAATATATATATATATATTTTTTAATTATATATTTTTACAAAATATATTTTATTCTCTATAAATATAGTGAAATAAAATAAAATCCTTAAGAAAGATATCTCTTGATGTGATTTACTTATATATATTTAACATAGGTATGATACTTTATTTAAAAGTATATTTATTTCTCTTTGAACTACATTTCTATATTGTCTTCTAACATAGAAGCAACCCTTAGTGATTTTTATTTTTTTTAACATAACTTACCTATCTCTTATTCTATCTGTGAGAAACTAGGGAGATCAAGGAGATGAAATGACAAGCACATGAACAATATAATATTGTATTAGTTGACACAAGAATAAAGAGCTCAAACCTTGAATATATAGAATGAGGATGAGCAACCACATGCCATAAGAATAGGCACACATGCCATGGATTGAGGAGAGGACTCCTCATCCTGCAGTGGTGGCGAGTTGTCCTCCTCTATGCAAGGGAGAGGTATCAAGAGGGATTAGACACCTCTCAAGTCACCTCAGGAACCTTGAAACCTCATGGGGAATGAGTCAACAGCCAATTCCAACACCTAACTAGGTTTAAGTTAGCATAACTAGGGTAGAATACACTAACACCTCCCTTAAGCATAGCTTAGGTGGGTATGAAGAAGTGGGTTCCGGCTTCAAGCCATGGTAGGTACCCATGTACAAAAGTTTCTCATAAGGTGGAGTAAAGGACAAAACCCACGTGGGAACGAAAATCCTCTCCAAAAGGAGAACAAAATGCATGAAAGAAAACAAGTGAAGAAGAAGGAGGACTTGTATCATGACCCCCTAACACAACTTCTGTCACTATGTACAATAATTTTCCCCAAAATAGGAGATACAAAGAGAGACTTGGAAGTCACCCATAAGATAAGTTGTAGTGCACATAGATGCTCGATGAAGTATGTTGAAGAGAATCTATGAACGCTAAACCACATTTCTCCCTTTAGGAAGAAGGAAAACTACAAAAGTGTTCAAATAATCTTCCCATTTCTGATAGGAACATACCGAAAGAAGTATAAAGGTCTTTGAATTATGCACAAGATTCAAAGACCTAGATGATGCCCATAATGTCTTCGTAGAATGATCAATGATCCCCAAGCCAAAGTTGATGTGTGATGAAGATTCGAGACCAGGGACAATAGGGATCATAGATATATAATGATAACTAGAACCATAAGAATCTGATACTATCACTATAGAAGTTGAAGTAGGCAAGGCATGAGCAAGAATATCTGAAGAAGAAAAGGCTAATGCAACTTCAATGAAGATAACATCGAAAAGAAGACGAATGTCCTCAATACTGTTGTCATAATCAAGAAGGAGAGACTCTGCAAAAAAATGATGAATGTATGAAAGGATGACATCTCATTGATCAAGAGGACAAGAGTGAACCTGCAGAAGAGAATCTGAAGTGGCCTTCAGAGAAGCCAAAGTCTCTGTTGAAATAGCAGGTGGAGGAGATTGAATAGCTGCTAATATAGGAGGTGTAGAAAGAGGAGAAATAAAAAGAGATGTCTTTGTGTCATCAGGACAATCAAGACTATTCCAATAATCAAGTTTCTCTTCAGTATCATCCTCATACAAAGGATCATCCTCATTATCATGGGAGAGAAGCATTTCTATAGTGGGATTATCTAGGAATGGAGGTTCAGTGGGATCTCCATATATTTCCCATAGAGTGGTTCAGAGAGTGCGAGGGCACTCAATGTGTGATAGAGCCCATGATGTGTGGTCCCCAACACTTAAACCGATTAATCCTAAGACATGATCATTTCTACTTTCCCATACAGATTTCTACCAACATGTAGTAGGTTGAGGAATAAGTCCAAAAAAATGCAGCAATAAATGAATCCATCAGCAGTGCTTTAGGATTCCATCGCGCCAAGACTTATAGTTTCCTTCTCCCAAATTGATGATATATGATGTCATTTGATTCCCATTTTCAGACTAGATAATTACCCCTTTGGAACTTTATTTCAGTTCATTAATTATAAAATGCCTTGCATAATCATCCCAAAGAAAAATACAGAAAAACAACACTTTATAAGTTGAGTGCATGAATTTCTAATAAACCCCTTGAACAATGTGCTCCAAAAAAATTGAAAGCAATACCCCCTTTATCTCGTGTTGTTACAGAAAATGCTAACATAAGCATAGAGTGCTATTGTGACTACACGTCATAGGCAGTTTACAATGTAAAATGTTACAATAAAATGATTACATCACATAAAGCCTACATTAAGTCTTGACCGATTCAAAATTGAAAAAAAGAGATGGAGAAGATTTGGCAGTTTAGCAAATGTTAATCACAAATAATGGTAATGAAGATAGACGTCAATGGAATCTCCAAGAACATGAAAGTATTCAACCATAAATTACTACCAATCTGTTGCAGAGAGTACAAAAGTGCCAAAGGACTGGAGATGACGTTGAAGTGGAAGAGCAGGCGTGGATCCTGCAATACACAAACGTCCAAGATCAAGCTGCAACCAACAAAGTGTGATGGCATCCAAAACACGTGGGAATGGTCAAACTTCTACATGCAAGAGAGAAGCGCCCGCCCACGCACCTTCACAGATTTCCAGTGCCAAATATGAGCAGGTCAACACTAGGCAAGGATTAAATCGCTCCAAACGGATGCAAAAAAGAAAAGTCCTCCAATCTATGAGCCGAGCATGAAGGTCGACGAGGGAGTTTGGGCGCTGCAGGTCACAGGCTGGGTCGCCAGCTTCTTCTAAACAATTGTGAGTGTGAGCAGCAAACTCTGCCCAATCGCCATCCACCAAATAGGCTGATGCACAAATCTTCTCCCCAAATAGGCTGATCAACTAAACTGCAGAGGCGAGTCATGCAAGGCATGAGCAAATCGCAAATGGGTGCTCACAATAGAGGTAAAAGGGCCACACGACCTGCTTGAACAGAGGTGACATATATGCCCTTGAATAGATTGAATCGATCCCTGAATTCTGCTTGCCCTCTTGTTTAAAATTGTGACCTGTCAAATGGCAGGCATGCCCCCTAATTAGTGATCATGCCCATGGTTGCTCAGCCTAGATGAAATAAATCGTCCTCTGTGCCTACAAATTTACAACAGATGTTGCAAGGAAACCCCTCACACAATTACCAAAGCATGATTTTTGACCAAAGATTGCACCATGCACAAAGATTCAAATGCCAGTCAATTCCACGGTAGAGGTTCGGGTCTGCAAATTGTGCAGCAATGTGGTGATACAGGTTGACTCCAAACAACGCCTCAGAGACGTCTAACCATCTTCCTGCAATTAGTTGCACACAACACTGACATCTAACAAAATATAATAACGTTCATCTTTGGCTTGCCAGTGTCTCCACCTAAAGCTTTGATATCATGTATATATTTAGGATCAAAGAGAAATTATGCAAGATGATGTAAAACTCAGTCATTAGATTGATAGAAAGAGCAACCTTAAATTTGAAAGTACATGGAAACCAAGATTCACAAAATGTGGATAGGAGTGGAGTGGTGATAAAACGTCAACCACAAAGATAGGCTGAGACTCCTAACCTCCCATGAACGAAGGGAAAGACTCCTTCAACATGTAGTGGTGGTGGATAACCACCCACGAAGATAGCGAGGTGTCAAAGACCATTTCCTTGACACCTAAGCATAAAGACACCTAAGTAGGCTTAAGTAAGTCATGTGTATGCCTATGTGTACACCAACACTATCAATTTTAATAAACAACATTATAATATACTGTAATATAGTATAATATAATAATATATAATAATATATAGATATATAATTGATAGTGCCCACATTCAAATGAGTTATATATATATAAAATAAAAGAAATTATTTTTCATTTCTATACTCATGAAATCCCCCCAAAATTTTAAATAATTAATCTACATAAATTATATTGCCATGTACAAGCAAAATAAAATTCTATAACTTCTTTTTTATGTATTTCAAGTAGTTATTTTAATTGATTTATTAGATATATAATATTTCTATGAAGTCTTATCTAAAACTAGGGTATATTAATTGAGATATTTTGTTATTATAAAAAAAATTTATGTATATATACATAATTTTATTATTAAAATAGTATTCTTATATAAGTTGTAATTGTAGATGTTTTTGATAAATAAGCAGCAAAACAAGGTGTTAAACTCTTAACACAAAATGACACACAATGGAATTGACCAAAAGATAAGAGAGACCTAGCAAAATAGAACAACAAAACAATTGAAAGCCTCAACAATCAATGAGGTTTGAAGCTTAGCCTGACCAAAGAGCTCATTAGTGAAACTTGATCCAAATGGGTGAATATAAGATTCTTAGAAGAATCAATCTCATTCACCAAATTTGGAATATGTTTATCCTTGACGGGGCTTCCCCTAAAGACTTCAACATAATCCTCCATATCCAACCCCTTACAAGAAGATTCTAGAACCAAGGGGGTCACAGTGTCATGCTTTTCCCTTATGGGGGACCCTAAAGAACTTTAGTGGGATTGACACCAAAGAAACCTGAAACCTTCCCTTTAAAACAAGTTTTTCCTTAAGAAGGAAGGAAATCTTTGAAAACTTGCCATGAGTGAGAAAAATGTCCAACTCTAAGGGAGTGAAATCACACAAAAGAGGGAGACTCAAAGTGAATAATCTACTCCCAAACACCCAGCTTGGAATGCATCTTAATTTTGATTAGTAGGCAATTACCAATCTCAATGCACACATAAAATATTGGATAAACTAAATGTTTCATGTCTTTCGTGACCTGTTTTAAGGCTAAAAAGGAACCAAGACCATTAGCAATACCACAAAAGATCTCTTCATACTAGAATTCTAAAGGAACCACTGGGAGCCTTACCCAAATAGGGGCCCAGCCAAAATTTTCCTTAGAAGCATTGAATGTGATTGTCCATCTTTTCAAAAAGAGGATAGATCTGCCAAAGAACCAGTCATGGCACCCTTTCTCTGCTCAAGGTTTTGGAAGGAGAATAGGAAGAACTCTTTAGTCATAGCAGCCACCTACAACTGACCACTAGCATTCCATCTCTTTGAAATCTAGCTGTGAACAAAGTGTATATTTGGATAGGGGCTTGAGAACCTACCAATAAAAGCATTTTCCATAGCAACAATAACTTTGTCAACCACAACATCAAGAAGAGCCTACAAGGGAAATCGAGTCAAGTAAATTTTTCTTCCCCTTCACCTTAGCTTGGATAGGAGCAAAAACATCAAATATCCATCAAAGAGAATTCCCTCACTCAGGGTGGAAGAGTGTGGTCGCTTCACAACATCAACCAACCCAACAAGGGAAGTCATCACATCTAGCTACCCAAGGATTAGAGAGGACAAACGAGATCCCCTCGTGAGAGAATGATTAGGGTCACTCAATCTAGACCCAAAGATAACATCCTCAACAGGCATTTGCAAAACCTTTATCTACCCTTTAGGAAACACTGAAGTTGAAAAAACATCCAAAGTCTTGTCAAAGAGAAACCCCTCACACGAAGTGGTAAATGGGGGCTCTTTGATAGCTACAACCTTCCCAAAAGGAGTATCCTTCGCACTTTACTCCACTGGGATGGGAGAGGGTAGTAGAAATCCCCTCCTAAGGGAATTCCCAAGGTCATGCAACCTAGACCCAGAGCACACAGACTTAACAAGTATCTACAAAACTTTCCTCTACACTGCATGCAATGTTGGAGTCGACCGCTCCTAAAGAACCATATGTTAAGCCTCCATCCACAAAGCCATGAGAGAATCATCCTCTTCAACCTCCTAGTTGCTCATTTATCAATTGGATTTTCCTTCCAATCATCTGCATACCTTTGAGCTTTAAGATGAGATTCCAACATAATATCAAGGAGCATTTCATTCTCCTCCTCAACCCACTCATTTACCCAGTCATTTGTCTCATCATCTTCTAACTTACCCCCATCATCTTCATCATCAATAGAGACACCTTCTCTGCTGCCCACGCAGGAGGAAATGCTAACACCATCGCCATTGCAAGCTGCTATTCTTAATTTCAATTTCAAGCATAACCTAGAAATTATCAACAATATATTGCAACTCTAGATGTTATTAACACATCTATTTTAGATTTCATTACAGCAAAAAGATTAATGAAGAGAGTCTGTTAATAGAAAATAAATGTAAAACCAGAACATAAATCACACAAAAACCACTTCGGAAGAAGATTTCGAAGATGTTGAACATATTGACATTTTTTTTTTTAATATTCCCAATTTACTTTACATTAAAATAAATATAATACAATATTAAAAAAATTAGAATGATAGAAAGACACGCCAAACGATACAATAAACACAACAAACAGAAGTAAAGAGGTGATCCAAAGCATACCTATGAGACTCGCCACTAGCTGAGACCTGAATTTCGTAGAAGGAGAACCACAGGATCTCTGATATTTTTAAGCCGCCGAGAGAGTGTAAATCTCCCTATTCATGTGTATTTATCATTTACTGACTATCAGAGAAACAACAATCACATTTAATTATTATTTACTGTCTTTGGTTGGTCCGTTGAGATGTTGTGTGGGTAGTGGGAAGATGTCGTTCTCAGAGAATTAAATATATATGTGACGGCAGTTAATATGCCATCCAAAAATTTCCAAACAAAACAAGAAAATATGAAAACTTCAATAACTATTTTGCGGGCGGCTGACAATTTGGCCGGATCGTTACATATTTAAATCGTACTTGTGATAACAGCTCAGGTGAAGTAGTTGGGTTTTTTAATTGAGTTATTCTCACCTATCTTTCGATTGGCTTTGAAATTTTTTTGTATTAAATGGTACTCTTCTTATTATTCTCGTGTTCTCTACAAGTCTTTTCATTGATCATCTAGAGTTAGTTTCAACGTATCAAATTCTATTTGTAAAGAATGTCAATTTGATTGTTGGTATGATTTTTGCACAGTCCACGAAGTAATAGAGCAAGCTTTTGGATTCAATTGTGTATGTTTCTAGATCACTTTCCTCTTTTTGATGATGGATCATTGAGTGTGATTCGAAACGTCGATATAAAAGCATACATAGTTGAATCCAAAAGCTTACTCTATTGCCAATTTGATTGTTTTGTTGTTATCCTTTCTACTAGAACTCAAACCATAATCTCCTTGTCGAGTTTAGAAATTTCCTAATATTGATTACTTTCTTGGGCTTGAAGCTAATTAACCGTGTCTTGTGTGCACTGAGAATAAATTCCCTCTTATCAATCTTCTTGTTGATCTTCAATAAGTTATAGGTTACCTTCTTTTGGGTCTCTTCCATTAGCTCCACTTGATCCTTAGGTTCAGCCTAAGCTAAACTTATGCCAACCATGTGCACTAAATAATCTTCTAGGTACATCATTCCCTATTGTTCCTTAACATAGGGTGCCATATAGGAAACCAAGAGAGCTTGATGGACATAATCAAACAAAGATAGTATGTTCATTCATGTATGAACCTTTTCATCTTTTTTGCTTCCAATTCTCTATCTTAACCTACTAGATTTGTTTTGTGGATATCATTCACTAGTGTAGATTCAGTAGGGAGTGAATAAAATAATCTAAAAACAGGGTAACATAGGGTAGAGCATATAGGAATATAGCCTATTGATAAGAAGGGACAAACACTACCCTAGGTGGCAAGGAGGATTGAATTGTGAGTGTGTACAAGGTGAAATTTGGTAGATTGAAAGACTACTTAGGGGATGGAAAGATAACATATGATAAATATATTATGAGGAGTGGAAATATATTCAAGGGAGTTGTCATAGGGGGAGATTGAATGGAAATTAGAGAAGGTTATCCTAGTGTAGTGTAGAAAAATGTCGTCCTTTACATTTGCACTTAATTTGGGAAATTAATGATAAATTGAATGTAATGTTGCTTTGATCTAGTGTTGTAATGTGTTTTACACAGTCGCATTAGGTTTAGGGCCCTTTTAAGATAAATAGACCTATTTTTTTGTTGATTTAGTGTTGTAAAGTGTATTGATTTACACCTTCACATTAACTTTAGGCCCCTTTTTATACTAAATGGACTTAATGGTGCCTTATTTAGGGTGTTGTAAAGTGTATCCTAACACTTTCACACTAATCTAGGGTTTAATTAATTAATTAGTCTTATCTATGCCTTAATTGGTCCTCTTTTGCATCCACAAGCCTTATTAAATGTATTTTTTGGAGATAATCTTGACACTTATCAAATCACCAATCATAATTCAGTGTTTTAGGTCATGTGCCCCAGATTTAGTGATCTGGGACTCATACACCACAGTGGGTGTATAAGTCCCACCTAGGTCTTGGGACCTAATTTTGAATTTCACATTAAATAAGACCTATCTTGGAGTGTGTGCCCCAGTTTTGAGTCACTGGGACTCATATGCCATCTTGCGCATTTGAGTGGGGGGCATTTGAGTCCCACTCTAATCAAGGACCTAATTTAAATTCAATTTTTGGTGGGATTTCATCTTCCTAGATCTGATGTCGGCTTCTTGTGTTGTAATTTCAAGAAATTTGGCATAAATAAGTATAAATACAAGGTTATCTCACTCATTTTCAGCTAATACTTTCAAGAGAGCATTCCTAATAGCAATTTCGTGATTACAAGAGTTCACAAGAGTATTCAAGGAAATTCAAGAGCATCTTTAAAGCATTCAAGGGAATATTTCTCCATCATTTGTTGCAACAAGTCAAGATCTATCATCATGTCTAAGGCATATTGCATCAAGCATGTTGTTGAGTTAGCATTGTGATGTAGTATTCAACATCGAAGTTGAGCATTGTTCCACATCCAATTCAAGATCAAGATTTACATTCTTCATGGCCACTTCATGTTAGATTGTAGATTTACATTTACAAGACATCATTCAATGTATAATTGTTCAGGTTTCATGTTTCATTATTTCATCATACAATTTAATTACCTAAATGGGGTTTGACCAAGGAAAACTCTCTTGTTGTGTGATTGTAGGTTTATAGGTTGAAGAAAAAGTGGATTTGAAGCCTTCAAAAATATCAAGATTATAAAGATGTAAAAGTTGCAAGAGTTGTCATGAAAAGTTGTCAAGGCTCTCAGAAACTCAAATCTAGAGCAAGATACCCAACCTATCTGCATGAAACCAGTGGGAAAATCTTATTTAATCCATACTTAGAGGCTCACAAAGTTTCACTTTGAAAATCCTTCTCCTAGGACACTTTGCGACAAAATGAGACACTTTGCAACAATCTAGGCGTATGAGTCCCAGTCTTGCTTTTTTTCTAGTCTTTAGCAAGTTCAGAACAATCATCTGGAGGTTCTAGACAATGCCTATAAACCCTATATTGGGACGAAATTTCCCAGTATGGCGTATGAGTCCCAGTGAGCACCAAAAGTTAGAATTTCAGGGTTTCGAAGCTTGTTTTGACCACATACTTCTTCCAGGTACCTTTTTGTGTCATTCTCCTTTCTCAGTCTAATTTCAAGTTCTTAATTTACTAAGTTCCATATCTTAAGTTGCATACTTAAATTTGCGTATCATTGCATTTCTTTCTTTCCAAGCCTTTGCTTGATGGTGAACCCCTTTTTTAGTCTTTAATCATGCCCTAGGGCACCTTATTACAGATCTCTTTCCCTCATTCTATTTTTAGATTGATATCTCTAGGGTTTCCTAGAATGAGAAGTGTAGGAAATTAGTTGTTCTATCTCTCAAGCATAGACCGACAATTTTCAACCTTTCACCTAGTAGAGTAGTAACAATTCATGAAAGAGTGATTATTGTAGATAGGATGGATGGGGGTGAAGTAACCTCAATAGAAGACACAATTAGAGGATTGTGGATGATTGAACCTAAAGGTCTAGGAAAGAAACAAGAACAACATGAGGAGAAGAGGGAAGGGAGGCATGTACTTGGGCATGACTTAAATATTTGGGCCAGATTTTGGATGTTGTGGTACCTCTTTTTCCTTTGATTCTAACTCCTAAGTTAAGTTTACCTTCCTTATCTTTTAGAAAGACTCTTCCACTATCAATAATCTTTAGCCTTGATCTAGAGAGGCCTAGGCCAAATTTACTAATTTTGTCACCTCAAAAATTGCTTGTGGCACATGGTGAAGTTTTATTACAATATTGTCACCTCTCACAATGGTGTTGTGCATGAACTAGATGATTAAATTTGTCCATACACTTTATCTCTCCTCTAATCCTTATTGGAGGGTAGTTTTCTCCTCTTCATGGGATTATTTCAACTATGTTTGAAAGCTACTAAAAGCTCTAGTTGATTAAATGGAGGAGGCAAAAACCTATGATTATTACTTGGGAGTAGTCTAAAGTGGTGGTGGCCAAGGGTCATGCATTTGAGGTAGGATGGAGAGTTCCTTGACTAAACTAATACTGACATCATTCTCTTGTGAGCTGTACTATTTATAATTTTAGATGTCTCTTATGTCATAGCCCAAGGTAGGGGAACCATGATCCCTATAGTATAGTTGTTCCCACATTTCATTTATATGTACCTTCTTAAATGTCATTTCTAGATTTGTAATCTCCTGTAGACCTATAATTCTACTAGACTTTGATCTTATCTTCATCATAATGCTTATTGTGCAATACCTTGGGCAAGCCATATGTCATGATTATGTTGGGATCATAGGCTTAGATGGGAGCAAAGAAAGTCTATCAAGGAAAGACGATTCTACCCACGAGTTCATCCAATTGCACATAAGAATCT
>VDFB02287243.1:0-22803 GCA_007258455.2 Sequoia sempervirens
TAAGTAAGACTTCTAATGATAAGGGGTTGTTTGACCTTAACTAATGGTGGAAATTTGGTGTTGTGTGCATGAAACAGTGTTAAGGATTTGCGTAAGAGGATCAAGATAATTGGGTTGAGGTGGAAGGGGAAATGGTGATGGAGTGTAAGTGATGTTAGGGGAGGTGAAAGGAATGCTAAGTGGTGTGAATGTGGTGGAAGGAATTTGCGATGCCATCAAAGAAGTATGAATGCTAGTGGAAATTGGGAAAGAAGTAGCCACATAATTAGGTTGATGCATAGTTGTGTGGACTTGTGGATTGGTGTAAGTTGGTATGGAAGCTATGATTGAAGGTGGAGGAACTTGAGGTGCTCCTTGGCTTACAAGAATGTTTGTGGATTGGGTAGTTGGAGATACATGTTTATTATAAATATCAGCAATTTGTTTCAGCACTTGTAAGTCATCATCACTCTCAATTAAGCAATGAAGGTTGTCAATAGTAGGTACAACAGTGGTGGAAATGTTTTCAAGTGAAAAATCTTGTTGTAAATGTGCAAAGTCCTCATGAATTTTGATGACTTTTTCTTGCAGGAGGGATTTTTTTTCATTGTCAACATGCATAGGATGGAAAGGTGAAGGCATGGAAGTGGCATTGTCAGGGCCTAATGCACCATTTTCCATACCAGTAATAGGAGCTCATGATATCCCAAGGTCCACAATGAAAGTGTTATCACGGGATGCCATGAGTCTAGAACTTCTTCTCACTAAAGTATTATCAACATGGCACCAAACACTCATGCATGTACCACAAAGGAGGGTTGGATGGAAATTCAAGCTAATCTACGAATCTAAAATGCAACTAACACAAAATATGCTAATAGTAATAGAGATGCAAATATAGAAAATAGAAATGTAGGAAAATGCCACAAAAGCCATAGAATTACTGTCTAAAAAGTATAGAGCAATTGATTCGCCTTGGGTGGTGAATGAGTCCCATGATACAATTTTTTTTGTGTTTTTCAGAATTTTAAGGATGATTTAAATGGTCTATAGAATGCAATTACAAATGAAAAATGCAAATTTTTTACTTTTTTTTAGTGAAAATGAAAAGAAAAAATGAAAACTAAATGAATGTTTCACTAATGCAAAATGAAAGCTTCTATAATGGAATAAAAAATAAATGCCCTAATTGAATGCTAATGCAAATGAAGAGTAGGATGGAAGATATGAATGCAATCAGAAGTGTAAAGCATTCAAATGTCGGGTTCACCAAAATGGAACATAGATTTTGGGACCCAAAATGCTTGCTCTTGCACTTCTAGTGTCTTTCACCTAAAAAGAGAGAGATTTGGGTCCAAAAATGATTATGTAACATTGAAATTAGGATATATGCAATGTGATATGATGTAAATGAACTTAAATAAATGCAATTGACTGATTAAGATGATCTAGAATGAATGCAAAAGTGTAATTTAAGTTATTTTTTAAAACACATTATGTAATGCAAATATGAACTAAATGAGGAAAATATGCAGAACAGAAAGAACAAGGTTAAATCTGAGTGCAATTGGATGATGTGGTTGCTTTCTAGAGTGTATGGAATGCTGATGAAATTTATTGATTTTTCACAATGGGACTCATTCACCCAAGGTGGTGAATCAATCCTCCTACTGATGAAAAAATGTTGGGAACTGATTTATGTCTGTTGGGATCTGAAATCTAACAAAACTCAAGTTTCTAGTCCTCAGGTGGGACTCATATGCCATAGGTGGTGAATCATTCCTCTCCTAAATTTCTAAAAAACTGGGAGACAACTCTACAACACAAGATCTAAAAATGTTTGCTTGTCGGGTTGCGAAAGTCAAATTTGTAGAAAACAAACAAATAAGTCTCTCCAAGCTTGAATTTGACTTATGTTGACTTGAATCACCTAGTCAACATAAGGAATGAATCTTCAACACCTAAAAACCTATCAAATATGCAAACAAGAGGTTGCAAATACACAAGAAAAAGGGCTAAAATGATTAGGGTAAGTGAATAGGGGTTTTCCTTCATCAAACCCCACTTTCAATAATTAAACCCTTGAAAAGATAATGAAATGCAAGAGAAATAAAAAGTAATAGCATGCAAATGATATCAACTCACATAACTCTTGAGCTTGTAATTCTAAAGTAATGTCAATGGCAGCTTCAAAGTGCTTTAATTGATAATGTAGAATGCTTTATTTCTTAAGTGAATAGTTGGATAAGTGAACTTGATGAATGGGGGTTAGAATGAGATGAAAAAAACTTATTTATACAAATCTTGTGCCTTACTATCTATTCATACCTCATCATAGGTTGACATCAAGTTATTTTTAATAAATTACCGAAAGGAAATTTGAAATATTTTGAATTTGGTGCCAAAGGGGACTCATTCACCACCCATGGTGAATGGGTCCCACCTAGGACCTAAAAATTTTTTTTGGGAATAATGTTGTGTTTAATGTTATTTGTCAGGATAACATCCAAAAATACACTCAATTAAGTCATATGAGGGTATTAAAAGACAAAATAAAGCATGAGAAATGTGTAAATAGTTAAGATGTGCCTAGAAAAGCATGAAGGCTTGTTACAAGATTTTACAACACTTCAATATAGGACTTGTTGATGTGAAAAGAGGTGATTTTTAGGTAAATTATATTAAACGAAGTCTAGAAGAATGTAGAAATGTCTTACAACACTTAACAACACCTTCACAAGACATCGTTGTTTGAATTTTAGTACGTAAATAAGCATGTTCAACCCATGATACAACATAAAATCAAAGCAACATAGTTCCAACACCATGAAACAAGACCTAAAAGGCCATGAAAATGTCAAAGGACCATTTTTTTACAGTACACCTACTTTTCAATTGTTTTTTTCTTTCTAGCTCCTTGGAGGTACTAGACCTAAGTACCCCTTAAAATACGTAGATAGAATAGCCCTTATAAAAAATAACAGTTGATTCAAGCTTCCCTGCTGCTATTACTAACCTTTCTGAAGGTATCAGATCATCTACTTTAGCAATTATAAATTCATGGAATATCAATCTTTCTAAAATTGAATGAGAACCAACTTGGCAAAGAGAAATTTCAATAAACCCTTCTAGTAGTCATCGATCCTTCTACACAATTTCATTTTTCAAGAGATTCCCTCAAACGTACCCAATTTAGAAATGTGTATCATGATATTCTTGACATGTCCACCTTGTTTCTGAGAAAGAAAATTCATTCCATTTTCAACAGGAAAAGAAAATTTACCTTTGTCTCCATACCACTATTGAAACTCTCTAATCCCTTAGATTGAAACAAAGAAAACCCTTAACTAGTATCCCTAAATTTCTAGGAAATAGAAACATCATTTTTAACATTCATTTAGATTGCCAAGATCTCCTATTTGCACCTCTTCAAGTGGATCAAGATTCCCTCATATTACTCCTTTAAACATTGTTGATCCTAGAAGGATGATGTTGAAATTGGATCTGAGGTCATGGAGACCAATTGAACAATAATTTACTGTCAATGATAATTTACCTTCTAAGAGTTTGACAACTCCAAATAGAGCTTTCATGGTTGTCCTTATGTTGAACTGTGGTCCTAATTCTTCTATCTGATACTTCCAACCTTTATAATATATTGACCATCCTTTCGCTTCGAGAGGACTGTCACTCTTAAAATGGTTGAAAATATATCTCCTTAGGTTGAGCCTTAGTTTCTAGCATAATGTTAGTCTTCCTATACATGACAATATTATTCTGCATGAGAGACTAGCATGGAATAACTAACCATGATCATTTACTTGTTGACTGTGCATTCTATTTAGTGTCATATTTCTTCATGACTAGAAACTAAGGACTCAAATCTTTAAACCAAGAAATAGAAACAAGAAATTCCATATTGGTTGCTCCACCTATCATGCCACCTATATGAGACCACTATCATTCTTCTCATCTCTCTCATGCTCTTATTTATTCATGTCACTTGCAATCACTACCACTTGCATGATATTGTGACTATATAGTATCTTCAACCATGATCATGTTCATACTCTATGACTGAGATCTTCTCATTATTTGAACATCATTTTGACTGTTAGTTTTCATTTTTTATGCTTCCTCGCTACCAACGTATCCAATATTAACTAGGAAATCATTTCAAAATTATTGTACAAACAATACAATGGTTTGACAGTGACCTAACCTCTTGTGAAGGCCTTTGTTTCTCTATAGAATATAATGATGCCTCTATCATAATTTTTTCTTTTGTTGTCCTCATTGTTCTGCTAATTATAGCTATGCATTATTCTTTGCATTACATTCCATGACCATCCTTGAAGGAAATTTATGACATTCACTCATAACATACTCACTGCATGCCCATTACTATGGGTAAGCATGTATTGTCACCCTCACTAACCTGTAAAAGAGTTGTCATAACTTTGTTGCCCTCTCGATGCAACTGTTCCTTTTTTAGATAATGATGAATGTACTATTTGATGTCTTTATCTACATCCCAAAAAACCTATGAAAAGATCAATACTCAGGTTACCAGGAATTATCATGAAGGTGTTGTCAATAAAACATTGTTCCTCCATTTCACAATGTATAGTTCACTACTTTATACAATGATAATACACAATGCATCCTAGTTATTCATTTGCATCAATGTGTTTTTCTTTATCATTCATTACTTTTTGTGACAACACATTGACATGGAGGCCTTGACCATTCATTTCACCCATCACCTATAACTACTCCATGTAGCTCATGACAACTCCTGATAGGACTTGATAACTCCTCTGCCATAATAATTATCCATGCATAGATATACATTGTCCCTTGCTTTTGACATTGTCATAACTCCATTAGCTTTTGGTTGTTATCACACTTATGCTTAAATACTTTCCTCTCACAAACTGTCATCACATCATGTTTTCCTTGACTGAAATGGGTCCACTAAGAAGATTGAAAGACATATCCAGTAGAGTAATATTTCCAAGAAGAAAATTTTGCTGAGGAACATGACCAGTAAGCAGGTTTCCCTGGTGCTCTTAAGTAATGAAAGAACTATATTTTGCATTGCATATCCCTTTTTCTCCATGACTGCCCCTTTTATTGACATGATGGAAACCTACTATTTGGTTCATTATCAAATGATGAAGAGTAATATTTCTTGATAATTCACATAGTTATGTTGCATCTTTTGAATATGATAATGAAATTTGATCAAGTGGCATGATTCCATATTGATTTAATGCATCAAGCATACATTTATCATCAATTTGATCAAGTTGTTCAGTTTTGCTTACATTCCTACCCCTCTTAAAATGCAAGAGGGCACACTACTAAATTTGACACCATTTTTCGATGGTCGTTCATGAGTCATTCAACAAATCTTTGTCAGAAACATGACGAAATGATGAAAATATTTGCGTCGCTATTTTTTTGTCGAAAGGCCAACGACGAATTAAATGTCAAAATAACAACGAAGAATCGTCAGTCGTCGGCATCTTGAAATGGCTCAGACTTTCGTCGGAATATCGACGAAAACTTTGTGTATCCACAGATGAATTACACTAGAAGTTTGTCGCCAGTTTGACGAAATGGGCAAGGAGTAGTGTCGAAACAACACCAGAAGTTCATCGCAATTTCGATGAAATGGGAAAGGAGTAGTGTCGAAACAACACTAAAAGTTCTTCGACCATCTGCCGAAATAGGCAAGTAGTAGCATCGAAACAACACCAAGAGTTTGTCAACTTTGTGATGAAAATACCAAGGAGTAGCATTGGAAGAACACCAAAAGTTCATCGAAAGTGCGATGAAATGGGCAAGGAGTACCATGGAAACAATGCCAAAAGTTCGTTGAAATTGTGATGAAATGGGCAAGGAGTAGCGTGGAAACAATGCCAAAAGTTCATCAAAATTGTGACGAAATGGGCAAGGATTTACGATGAAACCTTCGTCGTAGCTATAGAAACTTCGTCAAACCTTTCTGTTGATTCTTCAGTGGTTTTTGTCGAAATTGCGACAAAGCATCAATTTTTTTTTTTTAAATATTCGTGGAAATGTACCATTGCGGAGACTGACGACTGATCATACATAAAAACTGCATATTGGTTTGATGCTTCAAACGATGCATTTCTTATATTCAAAAGTGCATTACCTTATTGAGCTTCTCTTTGTTTCAAGAATAGTTTAATATTCTCTACTTAACAGGGCCAACCATGTGACGGTGGAAGCTCATTTGGCCCTCCCCCCCCTCACATCACTCTCAATTCCCCATACCCAATCATATAACATTAATCATTCATTCATCCATTAATAACATACAACATTCATTCATCCATTAATAACATATAACATTCATTCATTAACATATAACATTCATTAATTAACATATTCACATTCATTCATTAACATATAATATTCATTCTTTCAGTTTTTACATATTATCAAAAATATGGTTGTCATGATATGATTACAATCACTTTTTTATTCTTTTAAAAGCTACATAAAGTGAAGTGGATTATCATTTTCAAATCAATATTTGTCCCCTTTACTTATTCTCCTCTGCCATGATCTTAATGTATGTTAGTTGCCGGCTCATGACATGGACGCATTGCAAGGGCTTAATCTCACGCAATAAGAAAGAAATGTTAAACTAATATGTTTTATTATTATTGTTACAAGTATTTCATTAATTAAAAGAACATTAGAGTGGTTCTCTTTACCTGATGGGTCCACATCATGTTCCTAAACTTTTGTTATAGACTCATGCTCAACATGTTTGTAACGCCCCGTCGTGCGAACCCCAAAGGACAAATAAACAATAATCACTGCACAAATTTTTTTTTAAAGATAACATAACATACATGTTATACCATTAAGTCATGACATGAATTACATTTAAGTAGATTCACTAACACATACATCCCTTGGGGTACATGAGGAGTCATTACGCGACTTAGATCCCCACAACGACAATAAAGAATAAAATCCAAAGATATAATCCATAACAAAGTAAACATTAACAAATATAACACATACATGAAAATCATTGATAAGAAACCATCTGTGTAAAAAAATACAACATATGCATGATTAACTTAACACATTGAATAACAACTACCATGGCCAATAACCACACAAGATTTAACGTTACATTATAGTACAATGTTCAAGATGTACAATGATACAAAAGTGTTTCCAATCATAAATGGAAACCATACACAAGATAACATGATACAAATAAATAGAGGAATACATAAAATCATAACTGGCTCCAAGACAGATACAACTTTAGAGTCACCGCAACACCACCAATCTGCACCTCTCGATCCTCGACTGTGGACCTAATGGGGTGCTTAGCACGCTCCACCTGACCATGTGAGTCCAAAGACCCACCCCCCATGCTAAGGAGCTGACAAGAAGGAGACCTCAACCAAGAACATCCAAACACAGAACCACAAGACTCAACATCATACAAAAGTATCATAAAACTCAAGCATTACAATAACATAATCAACAATATCCAAGAGTCAACATAATAAATTAAAATAATAAATCCCATCACATAAATCAAAGCAATGACCAGTAAACAAGTAACCAAAGGATGATCATGAAACACTTCCAAATCAAACTGAATTAATAAACATAATACAATTCCAAATTGTAATTAAACAATACAATAACATCATATCACAGTACCAAAAGAGTACAAGGTCATAAATCAAATATCAATGAGATCATACAAGACCACAAAGTACACCAAAGATGTATCAAGGAAATATTCCATACATCAATATAAGTCCATTCAACCACAATCTAAACCAACTCCCATAACATACTTCTAGAGGAACACAATAAAGTAAAAACACCTGGGCAACTAGGGGAGAGTGTCATCGCATAGTCCTACATGGGCTATCCTGTGCTCTTCCTCCCAACTGGAGGCGTCGGTCCCATCTATGGCTATCATATGCCCTTCCTCCCAACTGGAGGCGTTGGTCCACAGGGTGACTCATGCGGAGCCATAGACCTCTCGTGAAGACGAGGTCATGACCTTGCCAACCACGACCTTCTCAGCCTTCGATTACTCTGTGGAAGCACTAATGAAGACAAGGCATCCATTTTTTTAATCTTATAATGATATTACTACCCAACCCTCCTAAGTTAATTATTAGGTTTTCACTTGATTACTAACTCACTCGTGGGTTATCCTGTGCCCTTCCCCTTAAATGGGGTGCCCGCCCCCACAAGGAGCCACTCTCCCTAGAGACAGAACAACATAAAAACCAAGGGTTGTACCGTCATAATTTGAACAAAAAATCACAACATAAAAGCATGTCAGACATTACCCATCTCACTATCAAGTACAAAATCAGAGTCTCAACAATTCTCGTACAACCCTTTCCAAATCCTGATACCAAAACACTTGCCACTTCAAGGGCACATAAAAGAGAGAACATCAAATGACAATCAAACCTCTGAAAGCCAAAAAGAATGAAAACCAACAAACAAGGGTAAAATGAAGCAACACAAGGATAAAATTTCCCTCAAATATGAGATTAACTCCGAAAAGCCACACAAAGAAAGTTTCATCAAACCCCATCCACAAATCAATCAACTCTAAAATACAAATGCAATCCATATATCCACAATGGTGTCACCTCAAAAAGGAATCATAGAACAAAATCAACCTTTAATTCAACAAAACTCACTCAGCATCTAAAAGCCACCAATTAGGCATTCCACGGGAGACCTCAATTTTCTCCTCACAAGAATCCCTTAGAGTGGTACGTAAATCACCATCACAAAAAATCAGAAAACATGGCAACAACAACAATTATCCATTCACATTATCAATCAGAACAAAATCAATCTTCTCAACAAACAGGCCAATTACAATCTCAAAGTTCTAAATAACTATCCATATAAGAACCTCATCGATTAGACACTCAAATTGTCATAAAGTGATCCACTAGCTAACAATCCAAATGAAATAATTAAGAATGAAAACTCAATTCAAGGAATAATTTATTTCGTTGATTCAAGTTTATAAAACTACCATAATGAAGTCAAATAGAGTTTACTATGATACTTAACCATGGCCAACGATACATAATTCTATAAAAGTTCAATACAAACAACCATGACATGATACTCAACAATTACATAATTAGAATATACAAATAAGAGAATCATTGTTCCTAATAATTTCTATAAGATGCGAGGAGTTAGATATTAAGGTAATACTTATTTAATTCATAAACTAAGAGGAATTTAATAGAATTAAAAGATATCACGGAATTAGTACTATAAAATTAAATCACCAAATAAGAGAACATATAAGAAAAAGTCAATATATACTTCATATTTTAATTTTCATTATATTAGAATAAATCTCAAGTTAAAATTTTTAACCTACCTTTCCAATCTAAATTAGATACAATGATTAATAATATTCTAAAAGAACATATGCTTCCTCTTAAAGTAACAAATGTGAGGACTCTATACTTCACCATCCTTAATAAATGATGACTAACTACGTGGCAAGATTTCATACCAACAATTAATAACTTTATTTATTCAAAACAAGATCCTTTAATTATATACCACCTCAACCAATATCCAACCTATTTATATTATTAGCTTTTAATATTGAAATCACTCCCCTAAAACTAATTAATCAATTTCCCCTATTCCTTCTCGCAACTCATTTACCTATTACCTATTAAAACAAATAACTTCCATATATTTCTATTGTATTTATTTTATGAATATGTCGTAGATAACTCTTTCCCTATTAAACATTCTAGTTTATGGACCAGCTTAATTAATTAATCACCTAAAATAAGAATTACACTTTTACTTAATTCACTATAAATCCAATAATTAAGGACGAAGTCCCCATTCTCTAGAATATTGCAATATTTATAATTAATTTATTAAGCAAATAATCTAATAACTAATCTCTTATCAATTAAAAGGAAACACTAAATCTAATGACTAATTTATAAATAAGCATCTAAAGATATTTATATTCACATTGAGGAGTAATTGAAAACATTTCCACATGATAAACCAGTGAGATTATTTAATTTACTCCACCTTTGCAAGTCTAAACGTTGCATCTGTGACGGTTTGCTAATGGTTTCAGGGAGACTATTTAATTCTGTACAATGCCTCAACTCTAAATGGCGTAACAGTGACAGGTTTCCAAGCATATTAGAAAGTGAATATTAGAATTTGGAAATATCGCCATCTACTTGCATTATTATCAAATCTCAAATGTAATCGCAAGACTGAAGGGAAGAGAAAGGTGAGGTGCAAATACGTGACCTAAGAGAAGGAGAATTAATGTACAACTTTTTCTATTTTGAACTAGACGCATTTTTATTAGAGGTGAGTTTCTAGAGATGCGCTCAAGATTGAAGTTTGGAAATTAATCTTCCCACAACAGCGGAAAGCTCTCTATCATGCTAGTGATTGACAATATTTTATTTCCAAGTGTTGTGACTGTGATAGATTGCCAGTAGAATCAAGCAGTTTATTTAAATCTATAAACTTCCTATCAAGTTCAAGTGCGCGGCTGAGCAGATTGCAGAGGATTCAGGAAGGTTATTATACTATGACAATAATTTGTTTTCAAGTGTTGCAGTTGTGGTGGATTGTTAACAAAATCAAGGAGATTTTTCAAACTTTAAAACTTATTCTAGACAGTGATCTATTTTCCAGAATGCCAGAGACAAATATTATGACTACAAGATACACACAAATGCTATATCATGGCAGAATTTAGAAAACTTTCAAATAAGATTCGATTAGCAGGTGTGAGGAAAATCACGAAGCGTGGACAAATTCAAAGCTTTAATTGCATGAAACTTAATAAGGTAAGAACTTCCCTTAAGGCAAGAATAATGTATGGACATTAAGCTAAAATTAGTAATAAGGGTTGATAGTTTCACAAGTAAATCAAATACCCATCACTTGAACTGTTAAGAATTTCGAGGGCAAGGCAGATTCATCAATTTTTAACACACAAATCTTCAAGAACACAAAATTACTGATGAACATCTGAGACACATAACAAAATATAGACATCAATATAAGATAGAATCATTCCATGTATGAAATCACAGTCAATGGAAATCGGTTACTCCAAGTCACGACAAAGGTAAGAATACTACGAAGGCTTCAAAAGGCGCAAGAGAATAAAGTTAAGATCTAACCTTAATCAAATTCCCATGAGTTACAAACTTCATAGTGATGATGACCGCCAAGTTTACACCGTTCGCCCGATTCCAAGCTTCCCTCCCCCTATCCTCCAAAATAATTCTTGTTTATAATTTGTTTCATGGTTTCTTTTCCACTCCCATCGGGGAACCGTTCGACTTCCATCACTTATTATAATTTGATCAGACCGCTGCACTTCCAACAGTTATGATTGAATGCCAGCCACTACCCTTATTTATTATTTTATAATTGACTCTTTAATATATGAACCAAATAGATCAACTATTAAATATTTAATAAATATTTAATAATTTAATCTTTCTTTTAGTTACAATAGAATATATTTATTTTAATAAATATTTTCACCTTAATTTATTTAAACTTAAGTACAATTTTAATATTTAATCCTCTCTAATATTTTCTCACCTTTAAATTTATTAATCGAATTTAATCATTAAATGATAATTACCTTTCCTCATCTAATCCGATTACTTTAAATAACTAACTCCCAAAGATAATTAAATTAACGTTTATTATTGAATCTAATTATTTATTTAATTCCAAGTAAAGCAAGTAACCTTATAATTAAATTAACTTTATTAATCAACTCCAAGCATATTATTAGTGTTATCTAATACCTTAAAATTAAATTAAATAATAAAATCACCACATCATCATGACATTACCAAAACAACTTACTTGACATCAACGACAACCGCAAAATGGAGGGCACTACATCCTCCCCCCCTTAGACATCGACTTACTCTTGGAAGTCGATCTCAAGCATAAACACGATAACACAACAATATCAATGATCATAAGCACATCAACACCATAAATCAAAACATCAATTAAACGTCATCAAGTAAGCAACGAAAATTAAACAAACCAAAAATACGGAAATGATACCAAAACAAAAGTGGTGACGGGGTTGCAACCAAACCAATTTGTCAAACACCAGGATAGATGACGAACTAGGTGGGGGAAACTTTCTTGTCAGCTCCTATGTTCAACATCAAACCCATTGGGTGTATATAATGCTCACCCTATCCTGACAATGCAGGTGGAATCAAGACTTAGTTCCTGCAATCCTGCATGCAAACAAGCGTTGTGCACAATACATATATATCACAAATACATCGTGAGAGGAACTCCCAACATAGTAGGGCACTCGCAAGTGAGTGATACCACACATAATAGTCAGAACAATTCTAGTAACTCGCAAAGAGTTTGCTTCTTATTAGTTAGGCAATATTCACACATAAGGATGCTAACCAAAAACCTAATTCATCTACTATATCAAAATGAATTACTACTTGACATTATATGTATCGATACCCACATATTACAATTACATTACCTTTGTCACTATGCTTTCTGAAGCCAACTTCCTATAAATCAAAAGCTATGCTAGAACATTGCACATTAGTACCAATAATTCAAGTTGCATCTTAACCTCAAGATACTATATTCTACTAAAAATCATAGAATAATTATCCACAAAACATCACTTCTATGTCAGAACTCAGCATTTTAACACAAAGAACTCCACTTTAAAAATTATACAACTCCACATTTCGCATCAATTTCAATAAAAAGGTTAAAATTTTACACCTTCACAGATTCAAGAACCATAATTCATCACGCAAGGACAATAATCGCAGATTCCACGCACACTTGACATATTCACACACATAAAACACATCACCAAGAAACACATCACACTAAAACTCAAGGGTCCATAGAGCATCCCTGATAGGAAGGATATCGGTGCATTGCGCACTACATCGAAGGTCCTATCCTTTCCCATCAGTTTCCTGCACCATTGACCCGACACCAGTTAACAACAGAAACTCAGGTTCACAACAATGACAAAAGAAAAGTAAAATTCAAGACTCACGGGTCTAAGCGCAAGGTTACATAGTGAGCACACATAGTGCCCAGTGTATGAACCTGGCTCTGATACCATGTTGTAATGCCCCATCGTGCGAACCCCAAAGGACAAATAAACAATAATCACTGCACAATTTTTTTTTTAAAGATAACATAACATACATGTTATATACATTAAGTCATGACATGAATTTCATTTAAGTAGATTCAGTAACACATACATCCCTTGGGGTACACGAGGAGTCATTACGCGACTTAGATCCCCACAACAACAATAAAGAATAAAATCCAAAGATATAATCCATAACAAAGTAAACATTAACAAATATAACACATACATGAAAATCATTGATAAGAAACCATCTGTGTACAAAAATATAACATATGCATGATTAACTTAACACATTGAATAACAATTATCATGGCCAATAACCACACAAGATTTAACGTTACATTATAGTACAATGTTCAAGATGTACAATGATACAAAAGTGTTTCCAATCATAAATGGAAACCATACACAAGATAAACATGATACAAATAAACAGAGGAATACATAAAATCATAACTGGCTCCAAGACAGATACAACTTTGGAGTCGCTGCAACAGCACCAATCTGCACCTCTCGATCCTTGACTGGGGACCCAATGGGGTGCTTAGCACGTTCCACCCGATCATGTGAGTCTGAAGACCCACCCCCCATGCTAAGGAGCTGACAAGAAGGAGACCTCAACCAAGAACATCCAAACACAGAACCACAAGACTCAACATCATACAAAAGTATCATAAAACTCAAGGATTACAATAACATAATCAACAACATCTAAGAGTCAACATAATAACTTAAAATCATAAATCCCATCACATAAATCAAAGCAATGACCAGTAAAAAATTAACCAAAGGATGATCATGAAACACTTCCAAATCAAACTAAATTAATAAACATAATACAATTCCAAATTGCAATTAAACAATACAATAACATCATATCATAGTACCAAAAGAGTACGAGGTCATAAATCAAATATCAATGAGATCATAGAAGACCACAAAGTACACCAAAGATGTATCAAGGCAATATTCCATAAATCAATATAAGTCCATTCAACCACAATCTAAACCAACTCCCATAACATACTTCCAGAGGAACACAATAAAGTTAAAACACCTGGGCAACTAGGGGAGAGTGTCATCGCATAGTCCTACATGGGCTATCCTGTGCTCTTCCTCCCAACTGGAGGCGTCGGTCCCATCTATGGCTATCCTGTGCCCTTCCTCCCAACTGGAGGTGCCCGTCCATAGGGTGACTGATGCAGAGCCGTAGACCTCTCGTGAAGACGAGGTCACGACCTTGCCAACCATGGCCTTCTCAGCCTTCCATTAGTCTACGGAAGCACTAATGAAGATGAGGCATCCATTTTTTTAATCTTATAATGATATTACTACCCAACCCTCCTAAGTTAATTATTAGGTTTTCACTTGATTACTAACTCACTCGTGGGTTATCTTGTGCCCTTCCCCTTAAATGGGGCGCCGGCCCCCACGAGGAGCCACTCTCCCTAGATACCCAACAACATAAAAACCAAGGGTTGTACCATCATAATTTGAAAAAAAAATCACAACATAAAACCATGCGAGGCATTACCCATCTCGCTAACAAGTACAAAATCAGAGTCTCAACAATTCTCATACAACCCTTTCAAAATCCTGATACCAAAACACTTGCCACTTCAAGGGCACATAAAAGAGAGAACATCAACTGACAATGAAACCTATGGAAGCCAAAAAGAATGAAAACCCACAAACAAGGGTAAAATGAAGCAACACAAGTTTTTCCCCAATAATTCCAACACAAGGATAAAATTTCCCTCAAATATGAGATTAACTCCGAAAAGCCACACAAAGAAAGTTTCATCAAACCCCATCCACAAATCAATCAACTCTAAAATACAAATACAATCCATATATCAACAATGGTGTCACCTCAAAAAGGAATCATAGAAGAAAATCAACCTTTAAGTCAACAAAAATCACTCAACATCTAAAAGCCACCAATTAGGCATTCCACGGGAGACCTCAATTTTCTCCTCACAAGAATCCCTTAGAGTGGTACGTAAATCACCATCATAAAAAATTAGAAAACATGGCAACAACAACAATTATCCATTCACATTATCAATCAGAACAAAATCAATCTTCTCAACAAACAGGCCAATTACAATCTCAAAGTTCTAAATAACTATCCATATAAGAACCTCATCGATTAGACACTCAAATTGTCATAAAGTGATCCACTAGCTAACAATCCAAATGAAATAATTAAGAATGAAAACTCAATTGAAGGAATAATTTATTTCGTTGATTCAAGTTTATAAAACTACCATAACGAAGTCAAATAGAGTTTACTATGATACTTAACCATGGCCAAGGATACATAATTCCATAAAAGTTCAATACAAACACCCATGACATGATACTCAACAATTACTTAATTAGAATATACAAATAAGAGAATCATTGTTCCTAATAATTTCTATAAGATGCGAGGAGTTAGATATTAAGGTAATACTTATTTAATTCATAAACTAAGAGGAATATAATAGAATTAAAAGATATCACAGAATTAGTACTATAAAATTAAATCACCAAATAAGAGAACATATAAGAAAAAGTCAATATATACTTCATATTTTAATTTTCATTATATTAGAATAAATCTCAAGTTAAAATTTTTAACCTACCTTTCCAATCTAAATTAGATACAATGATTAATAATATTCTAAAAGAACATATGCTTCCTCTTAAAGTAACAAATGTGAGGACTCTATACTTCACCATCCTTAATAAATGATGACTAACTACGTGGCAAGATTTCATACCAACAATTAATAACTTTATTTATTCAAAACAAGATCCTTTAATTATATACCACCTCAACCAATATCCAACCTATTTATATTATTAGCTTTTAATATTGAAATCACTCCCCTAAAACTAATTAATCAATTTCCCCTATTCCTTCTCGCAACTCATTTACCTATTACCTATTAAAACAAATAACTTCCATATATTTCTATTGTATTTATTTTATGAATATGTCGTAGATAACTCTTTCCCTATTAAGCATTCTAGTTTATGGACCAGCTTAATTAATTAATCACCTAAAATAAGAATTACACTTTTACTTAATTCACTATAAATCCAATAATTAAGGACGAAGTCCCCATTCTCTAGAATATTGCAATATTTATAATTAATTTATTAAGCAAATAATCTAATAACTAATCTCTTATCAAGCAAAAGGAAACACTAAATCTAATGACTAATTTATAAATAAGCATCTAAAGATATTTATATTCACATTGAGGAGTAATTGAAAACATTTCCACATGATAAACCAGTGAGATTATTTAATTTACTCCACCTTTGCAAGTCTAAACGTTGCAGCTGTGACGGTTTGCTAATGGTTTTAGGGAGACTATTTAATTTTGTACAATGCCTCAACTCTAAATGGTGTAATAGTGACAAGTTGCCAAGCATATTAGAAAGTGAATATTGGAATTTGGAAATATCGCCATCTACTTGCATTATTATAAAATCTCAAATTTTATCGCAAGACTGAAGGGAAGAGAAAGGTGAGGTGCAAATACATGACCTAAGAGAAGGAGAATTAATGTACAACTTTTTCTGTTTTGAACTAGATGCATTTTTTATTAGAGGCGAGTTTCCAGAGATGCGCTCAAGATTGAAGTTTAGAAATTAATCTTCCCACAACAGCGGAAAGCTCTCTATCATGCTAGTGACTGACAATATTTTATTTCCAAGTGTTGCGACTGTGATAGATTGCTAGCAGAATCAAGCAGTTTATTTAAATCTATAAACTTCCTATCAAGTTCAAGTGCGCGGCTGAGCAGATTGTAGAGGATTCAGGGAGGTTATTATACTATGACAATATTTTGTTTTCAAGTGTTGTAGTTGTGGTGGATTGTTAACAAAATCAAGGAGATTATTCAAACTTTAAAACTTATTCTAGACAGTGATCTATTTTCCAGAATGCCAGAGATGAATATTATGACTGCAGGATATGCACAAATGCTATAACATGGTAGAATTTAGAAAACTTTCAAATAAGATTCGATTAGCAGCTGTGAGGAAAATCACGAAGCGTCGACAAATTCAAAGCTTTAATTGCATGAAACTTAATAAGGTAAGAACTTCTCTTAAGGCAAGAATAATGTATGGACATTAAGCTAAAATCAGTAATAAGGGTTGATAGTTTCACAAGTAAATCAAATACCCATCACTCGAACTGTTAATTATTTCGAGGGCAAGGCAAATTCATCAATTTTTAACACACAAATCTTCAAGAACACGAAATTATTGATGAACATCTGAGACACATAACAAAATATAGACATAGATAGAAGATAGAATCATTCCATGTATGAAATCACAGTCAATAGAAATCGATTACTCCAAGTCATGAAAAAGGTAAGAATACTACGAAGGCTTCAAAAGGCGCAAGAGAATAAAGTTAAGATCTTACCTTAATCGAATTCCCATGAGTTACAAACTTCATAGTGATGATGACCACCAAGTTTACACCGTCTGCCTGATTCCAAGCTTCCCTCCCCCTATCCTCCAAAATAATTCTTGTTTATAATTTGTTTCATGGTGTCTTTTCCACCCCCATCAGGGAACCGTTCGACTTCCATCACTTATTATAATTTGATCAGACCGCTGCACTTCCAACAGTTATGATTGAATGCCAGCCACTACCCTTATTTATTATTTTATAATTGACTCCTTAATATATGAACCAAATAGATCAACTATTAAATATTTAATAAATATTTAATAATTTAATCTTTCTTTTAGTTACAATAGAATATATTTATTTTAATAAATATTTTCACCTTAATTTATTTAAACTTAAGTACAATTTTAATATTAATCCTCTCTAATATTTTCTCACCTTTAAATTTATTAATCGAATTTAATCATTAAATGATAATTACCTTTCCTCATCTAATCCAATTACTTTAAATAACTAACTCCCAAAGATAATTAAATTAACGTTTATTATTGAATCTAATTCTTTATTTAATTCCAAGTAAAACAAGTAACCTTATAATTAAATTAACTTTATTAATCAACTCCAAGCATATTATTAGTGTTATCTCATACCTTAAAATTAAATTAAATAATAAAATCACCACATCATCATGACATTCCCAACAACAACTTACTTGACATCAACGACAACCGCAAAATGGAAGGCACTACAATGTTGAACACCCTCTAAATCATGATCTGCAGTTGAAACATGAAAGGTTACATTAATTAATACACCAATTGAAATTAAATATGTTTAAGAGAACATGAGGGTGGTCCTCTTTACCTGATGGGGCCACATCATGTTCTTGATCTTCTCTAGCCTGATCATGCTCAACTACGTTGATCACCTCTACATGCTCTAAAGTACCGAGATGCACACCATGACCTTCATCTGCATCGCTCTGCTCCACCCTCACCAGGCTGCATTCCAATGTCATGTGCAGTATTATCATTGCTTGAATGTTTAAAACAAATAGGCATGTAATTACTTTATGGTGGAAATTAATATTGAATATATTGCACAAGTATTCAATTTTAAATAAACTTTATTGAGTTTATTTACCTGCGTGTCAGATGCAATGGAAGATTGTGTTTTCCCAATCAAGACTCTTAGGTGTTCAGCCACAGCTCCATAGCCTTCTGGAAGGCAATCTTCAGGTCCTCTTCTATGGGAACTCTGTTGAATTTATAGCCCTACATTTTTGCAGAAGATCATGAATTTTGCTTCTATGGTGTGATAAAACCAAAATTGTTTTCAATTTATTATAATTTGGATGCAATATTTCATTTATTGATACTTACAATTCATGCGACTAATTTCATATAACCACCAGAGCCAAGTTTGTGCTGCCCGTGTTTTTCTAGTCTTGCCTTTGTTGCCTTCGATGTGTCGGGCAGCCTATGAAAAGTTTGAAATACGTTAGATTATGTAAAAGAAAGAGTAATCAGTATATAATTACATTGTTGATAGTATCACACATAGCATACTACTTTTAAAAAATAAAATTTCCTTATCTGAGACATTGAGAGAAAATAAAATACAGAGTTCAATCCATGAATTATAAAAAATAGATTTTTATTGGTTATATTCATATCTCTGATTACATTGCACAAAACATACTACAATTGCATAAATATCAGATGGTGACAGTTGTCTATTGTACCACATTTTTCATACATGTCTACCAAAGCATTTTATCAAACAATTCACTGCCTTGCTGCTATGGATGCTTGGAAAAAACATATCAAAGCATAATAGTAAGCAATAGCATAGACAAGGCAGTGAACTATTTCAAAAAATGCCTCAAAGAAATTTGGTCTCATGGTGATGGAATGCCATGACAATCCATAGCAATTTTCTTGTCATGGCATTCATTATGGCATTCCATCACCATGAGACCACATTTTTTTAAAGCATTTTTTCAAATAGTTCACTACCTTTTCTACGCTACCACATTTTTCATACATGTCTGCCAAAGAATTTTATCAAATAGTTCAACGCCTTCATGTTATGGCTAAAAAGTAAAAACCTAAAATAGGTTGTTTCAAACAAGCTATGGATGCTTGGAAAAAATCTACCAAAGCATAATAGTAAGCAATACCATAGACAAGGCAGTGAATTGTTTGAAAAAAATCCTAAAAGAAATGCAATCTCACAGTGATGGAATGCCATGAAAATCCATAGAAATTTTCTTCTCATGGCATTCGTCATGGCATTCCATCACCATGAGACTACAATTCTTTGAGACATTTTTTTCAAGCAGTTCACTGCCTTGTCTATGCTACTGCATTTTTCATACATGTCTACCAAAGCATTTTATCAAACAGTTCATTTCCTTGCTTCTTTAGCTAAAAGCCTAAAATAGGTGCTTTCAAACAAGCTATGGATGCTTGGAAAAAATCTATCAAAGCATAATAGTAAGCAACAAGCCATGGTCTCATGTTTTTTTTTTGCACGAAAATCAACTCAATTTTATTCACATTTTTTTGCATATTTTAAACATGTTTTTTTAGTGATTTTGCAGTTTGAAATGGAAAAAAATCATTGACCAAAAATTCAATGACTTTTCCAAAAAATCATCCAGCCTGCGGTTTTTTTAAAAATCACGATTAATCAGGATTTTTTGCAGATTTATGCTTCCATATCACATACCTTCCTTGGCCTAGTGGTGTCTTTCCTTTTTTCTTTTCAGCCTTCTCCTTTCCATCGAACACCAGGTCCTTCCACTGCCTCTCTAGAATCATAGGGGGACACTCGTACTTTTTGTTCTTCTCTAAATGTGACCTATATTGGTCGCCATGCTTAGATAGATTTTCTGCTTTCTTAAGGACCTTGGTTCAGTTGAATGTTTATCACCTGGAGCCCCACAACTAAATGGGTGTGTTCATCTTTTAAATCTTCATTTTGGGCATTCCACCGTGTACGTATGGTGGGCCCGAAGAGCTCCAATGTAATATCACTTAGATGTTTATAAAAAACATCATTTCCTACAAAATGATCATGGGATCAATAGTCTAAAAATAGGGATCAATAAGTAAATTTCAATTGGGTTATATAGAATAATAATTAAAACATTTTAAAGTAACTGGGACCTTCTCTATCTTTATGGGAATGAAATCCTCGGTCACCACAAGTGTGACCGGAAATGTTCTCGTACTAGTAATACGGGAAGATCCACGAAATGCTGCTAAAACATCACCAGTACTAGTGGCCTCTGTATCCCCAAGTACATGTCCTAACGCATGTTCTGGTATGTGTTCATTGCCAGAGGGTGCATCAACGGATGCTTGCATGGTATGTGTTGCCGGTGACTGGGGGCGACAATATAGGCAAGCGGTGATGGGGTGGATAATGTGATGTATGCATAGGAAGATCATGATGGACCTTGTTTGGCCTCTCGGGAGGCACTTGCGTGCCACAGTCATGGCTAGGAGCATCATGAGGGAGGAAAATAATAAAAACAACACATATTTTAGTTCATGACATAAAAAGAGTACCAAAATATAAAACCATGAATGAACTTATGTTATCAATTAAAGACCTCATGACAGCTTACTTGCAAGTTTTGTAATCTCTCTGTCAATACTTTAACCCTCTCTCTTATCTCATCTGTTTGAGGCATTTTGAACATCAACTTAGTCATTTCTTCATTGCATTTTTTCATGAGCTTCTTTATCATATTCAAAGGGTTTGTTGAATAAGCGATGTCATCATCACAAAATATTGACTGCACCTCACTATGGATGCTCTCCTCTACTGCTGGTGCCTTTCCCTGATCAGTTGACTGCAACAAGAATATTAAAAACATTATCAAAATTAACCCAAAAAACTTATGAAAAAACCATAATAATAAAACATTTTGCTCGTATCTAATTTGTACAATTACAACGAGGTAAACCTGTTAGGTAGAAGCACCTGAAGATACATCGTGATATGTGCTCTGGGCCAGAGCCTTCTCCGTATGATCAATGTCCCCACAGCTTGACAAAATTAAATATAAAACATTTACCAAAATGAAACAATAGACTTATGAAAAAGCATAAGAATAAAATGGTATATTAGGTCATTAATTGGAGAGTTAGTAAAATAATTTTATAGTAAGTACCACTGCTTGTGGTGTGTTTGTAACTAAATGATTCAAATTGTAATCGATTAGAAACTTTTCCCCTACAACTATTGATTTTATTGCACATACGAATACACGGTTTCCCTCACATGCCTTGAATATGCAATTGGGTTGCTTATTTTGACTTGGTCGTGTACTATTTACCAGGCTACAATAATATTCCCTGATGCTTTTGGCCTTCCATCAATGTACATAGCCACTCCTTTATTTTGATCCTTATGTTTTAGTTGTATATAATTTCTGACAATGCATACCTACACATACTTCGTGTATATAGCACCAGTTGCATCCAATCTTTGTAACTATCATAGGGTCCAACATACTTCATCAATTCAATAACTTTTTCATAACAAACCTTTATGTCATCCATGAAAAATAGACCCAAACCATGTAATGACGATGGTGCTATGCGATATATCCTCTTGTTGACACAAAAATCGGTGTTTATTGGAGGAAGTTCCTTGGGTACCCATTTTTTCCGTAGATGTTTGTACCTCAAGGGCACGTCAACTTCGCCTATGCTCTCATCATCATAAGAACATGACCCCCCTTCAGCAAGAAAAAATTCCATGTGTTTACGGAATTTTCTTCTAATCTTTTGACCTCTAGTTGATATCCCTCTTTTAGACATACTACATGTCTCTCTTTCCTATTCTCTTCCTGAATTTCCCTCGTTGGAGGAAGATAGATCTGACAAATACCTATTTGGTGGTACCTGCACTCATAAGAATGTTGGATGAATTTCTTTCATGGTGATGTGATCCCAAGGTGAAATTATGATTAATCTATCATTTCATCACTAGAATTTCACAAGTTATAAGGTAATCAAGTCTTGATAGATTGCAAGCTATTGTTACTACCGTCCAAATGTGTCCATCACAAATCAAATCTACTTAGCGTTTTAACTCCCAAACTTTGTAACAAGTGTTAAAT